>VXBQ01014497.1:1439707-1470499 GCA_013400175.1 Phainopepla nitens
TTTTTTTTTTAGGTTCCTTGCTATTGTTTTGATGATTCCAAATGATCAAGTTGCTGTTTAGTCCTGAGAGATGTCACTACTGTATGAAGTGGACTTTTCTTTTTTTGCCTCACCAGTATTTGTACAGATGAATGCATTTAGGTTTTGGCTCAATCTAATGTTCCAGAGGCACACTTTTCATGAGCTTTGCTGAAGCAATTATGTTGGCTAAACTAACTGAAGTACCCTTCTACTGCTGCTGTTTCAGGGGATCTTGAATTTTCCACCACTTTTCAGCAAAGACCTAGGAGACAGTTGCTAGATTGAGATTAGGACCTGAAATTAAATTAAAAAATAGCAATCAGCACAAATAAAAGTATATAATTTTAGGGATTTTTTTTACCTCACAAGTATAAAATAAACATCCTTTTTAAACAAAATTATTCTTTTAGCTATAACTTAAAACTCGTAGAATGACCATATATAGTCCAAAGAGGAAAAGGATGCAGAGTAACCCCAGGAGGAGAATTCCATACTGGCATTTTTACCAGTTTTGAACCTGCATTGATAGGACCTAGGCTTCAACAACAGCCTACCAGAGGCTCCTCTATTATTTTTTTAATACTTAGTGTTAAAGATTATTTTACTGATGAAATCATGGTGGTGCTTAAAGTCTTAAAAAACACTATTCCTAATCTTAAATATTTTTCTATGATCAGTGTTGACTGAATGAAGCCTGAGGTTGTAGAGGAGCTTACAGAGAAGAAAGTCTTGTTTCAGCTTATTTTTTCCTAACTAATGATGGGGGTAAAAGAGTTTATTTTTATGATGGCTCCATTTAGTGATGTTCAGGCTCAGGCTTTTATTGAAAGAGCCCCAGGCTGAGGAGCTGTAACAGGTAGAATGGGTGAACAGACTTCTGCTAGGGTTCTGGTGCCTCAGCAATAACTAACTATTAGTGATCATCCTGGAAGGTCACACAAACAGCCTCGGGCCATATCTGCAGTGGAGTTTATTCTTTTATCCATCACTGGGCACGTCCCATGGCACTGCTGCACCAGCACTGTCCTCAAGCTGGACAGTCTGGGAGCAAAGGTGGCTCACACTGGCTGCAGGCAGAAAGGGCAAATCAGTGCTTGCATGTAAAGGGTCTGTCTGGGCCCCTGTGCCCACAGAGAGGCAAAGGACAATCCCCCAGTACAAACAGGGACTGACACCCAAATGGGATCACTCTTCTTGTTGACACACATCTTCCTCTTGAGTCCCAATCTTCTTCACAATTCCTCTGCATGCCCTTAAAGCACTGAGAGTGTCTAATGCTGAAAGCAGGCTTGGTCCTGCTCCTAATGAAATCATTAGTAATGTTGCCACTAATACTGATAGGTGCAGGACTGGGCCTGTAGCTCACAGGTATCATGTCTCCTGAAATATTAGCTAGACCATGAGTTGCAGAATGCCACATGGTGTCTCTGCCAATCCCGGTCCCTTCAGGAGCTGTTTATATAGAAAAGAGATCACCTTGGCACTCTTGATCTGCTTTAGCTTACCAAAGGTTAAGGGACCTCAGAGACTTTAACCGAATGAAGTCTATAAATAATTATAATTTCCTGCAATTGGAGTTGAAAAGGTAGCTTGGGAAGGATTTTACTTTTGTTTTGAAATAGTACTTGCTTTCTTCCTGGCTTCTTTAAGAAGTTCACGGCACAAAAGCTGAAGTTTTCATCATATTTTTAGATCATGATATTTGACAGCTCTTGGCCTTCTTTTACGTGCAGGGAAGACTCTCCTGACTGGCTCACAGAATGAGCATTAGCTCCCATAATTTAACAGCTCAAACATCAACATACCCACTTCCTTCCTTCCTTCCTTTCTGCAAACTACTGAAATAAAATAGATGTGAACAAGGGCATCAAAAGGTGAAGAAGTAAGAAATCCTACTGCTCCCCTTTTCCTTTCCAAAGGCTTTTGAAAACACACCTCCCTTAACAGCCTTTTCTTCTACCCCATGTGAGCAACTTGGGTGGAGTAAACATGTCTGTGCAGTGATAAACCGAAGAGAGCAATGTATCATTTCATCCCGAGGGAAGGAGCATCTGGTGCATCACAGATTTGTCAGGAATTAGGTTGGGAGTCATAGTACTATGTTTTTTAATCTTGTTTGACTTAAAACTCTGTTTTGTAATCAGTGTAATAGAAAGGCACCGCTGAGACACAGGGATTAGCTGTAGAGAAGAAAAACAATAGTACTCACAGTGCTTTGATGTGTTTCTATTTGAATTAGAAAGTGGCACTTTAACAGCTCAAAGAGCTGCATACAAAATCTCAGCTTAGCAATCATACTGTCCAGCACATGAACTTCTTGCAAAGCACTGCCAAAGTCAGACAGAAACAAACTCTGAGAAATTTAGAAGTGAAATAAAGGATTCAGTATGCAAAAAAGTCACAAGAAACACGGATCATAATGACTGGCTACAGCTATCACTGATGCAAAGCATGTGAGTGGAAAGGAGCACTTAGTAATGAAAATGAAATGCTTAATAGAAGATATTTAATGAAAGAATGCCTATTCCTTAATTAGAGAGAGTAGAAGGGGATCAAGGCAAATACTATATATGACTTTAGACTTTGGTTTTGTATAATTTTTTTGAATCCTGGCTTTTAAACACAGGCAGAGTGATCATGGAGACCTTCCGTCTGTAAAACATAAACTGGGATTTATCACCCTAGAGGAACTGCCACTGTAGAAATGCCTGTTTCAACATTGTTAGAAGCTGAACATATTTGGCAGCAGAGTAAAGCATTAGGAATTCTTTAAAACCCATCTTTTGATCCAAACTTGTATTATAAATAACACAGCAACAGCTGCAAAGGATTCTCATTTTCCACCATGAACTTGGTAGGCAGAGACTTTTCTTGCTGTAAGTACATTTAAAACTTGCTGAGCTGATTCCATGAAGCTTATATATATTTGTAAGACCAAATAAAGTATATGCTTACTATTGTCATTATTTTAGTGTATCTGTTCCTTCACATATTACATGAGCAAATCTCTTTTTCGTAATAAAAGTTTTGCAAGAATTTAAGCTGCAGAGTCAAAACTGAGTCTACACTGAATGGCTCCTTTCTGCTGACAGTCAAGTTACACACCATCCGAATTCCATGGAAAACAAAATCTTTAATTTGGAGTTTTTCAAATTAAGTTTTAAGGACTGAACTCGGCCTAAAACTTGCCTCTTCATGCCACACAAGTTTTGAGAAAGCAGATGGTCTGCAAAAAAGGGCTCATGGAAAGCTGGTTTAGGCTGCATCAGAGAGAAAGGTCCAGAAGTTTGACTTAAGTATAAAATGCAAGACTGCACTCGCCAAGATATGAGCCACTGATAAGCTCAGCTGTGGCCAGTTCTTTTTCTATCCATGCTCAGCCACATCCCTTTCTCCAAGTGCTAAGCAGCTCAATACCTAGCTCAGGACTCAGCCTACAGTGGTATTATGACCTAAACAAACCCTTTTCTATCTCCCGTTTCCTTCTCCCAGAGGCAAAGACTTCATTTTTCCTCAGTAGCTTATTCTTCAACTAAACAAGCAGAGTTCATTTGCTTACAGAAGGAATTTAAATCCACACCTTTACTTACTAGGGAAGAGCACTCAACACCCACCTGCAGACTGCCATGGTATGGATATGTAGCAGACTCCTCTCTCCTTGCCACTGATACTCCAGTAGGCCTGCATCCATTAATGACAATTGAGTAAAGTTACTTTCCAGAGTGAAGATATGAACTTAGTTCTTATTACAAAAATATGAGATTGTTCTTTGAGCAAGGAATACAAGCCAGGCTGCCTCCATGTTTTAAGGAAGCCAGGCTATTGACCACACACATGGAAAAGCTGACTCCACTGAACAAGAGTAGATGATTGTTTTTTCTCACCTAAGCTGACTTCCACCTTTTCTTATTCAGGATCCAGCAAAAATCAAGCTACTTCATGGTCCACTGAAACCTCTAGGAATTGACCATTTCAGATATTAAACTTGCCTCTTTTACCTTCCATGAGCCAACAGTTTTTCTTATAATTCAAATCTTTTTAATGGAACATCAAACTGCCTCATAAAGCACGAGGGTTTGGGTAGAACACCTGCAAGAGATCTCCTCGCAAGGCTGAGTGCTTCCTATGCCCACTAATGAACACAGTCAGGTACAATGATATGCTGAAACTGGAAAGGAAATGTGATTGCTGCTAAGGAAGTTTTACCCTACTCCTGGCAGCAGCTGGAGGTAAAATAGACTGCTTTTTTTTCTGCAGAAATTGAAAGACTGCAAACACAGGGACAATGCTGGGTGTCAGAAGAGAATTGATGGAAACTGTGAATCTAGAAACACATACAAGGAGAACTTTTATTTTCTTCTTTTATGAGACTCAGGGAGCAAAGAAATTAGCAAATATTTGGTATATTTAAGACAAAAAGAAAGATGTCTTAGTTTCCCTTTGATCTGTCACAAAAACCTTGCTCTTCTTAAAACTGCTGATATACACACGCCTTAATTTATTTCTGACTTCTGCAATTTTATTTTGAACTCTTACTCAATAAAGCAAATTTTCACCTGTTACATCACTAGTTTGTAGTATATATACCTTGATAGCTGTGTCTAGAACAACATTAAGGTAACTGAAGTGGATGGCTTGTTCATTAGTAGAAAAGTATTTTATATATATATATATATATATATATGTGTACACATATATGTAAAAGTTGTTTCAGGCCCAGTCTGAGCATGTGAAAACCTATGTGGATTAAATGGGTCTCTAAAATATAGATCTTGATAAACAAGTTCCATGGAACATAAAAATCTTTTTTTGTCAGGAGTAAAGGCTGGATATGGTGCATCACTGGTTCTAGTTACTATCCATAAACAGAGCTGAGGCATATGCTAAAAAAGACTGGTGGATCCAGTCAGAGAAACAGCACTATTTTTCCAACAGTGTTATTGAGAGACTGCCATTCAAGAGCACAATACATAGACGAACCGAGAAGGAAACACAAGGAATACCCTATAAGCTGTGTATATGTGAAATTACACATCACCTATCCTTTGACCTTTCTGATTCTCAGACGGTGACCAGAGAGGTCACCCTTCACATTTCCAAGGTAAATTCAATGAGGTTATGTCAGTTTTCACCTGATGGGGATTTGGCTCACTGAATGTGAGACTAATGGCTTCAGAAAAACTTCAGCCTTGGCAGCGATAGTGAATTCTATTTCATGTTAGTTATGTATACCTCACACACTTAGCTCGAACTTACTGTAAATAGAATGAAGAGTGCTTTGTTGCTGAATAATTTATTACACTTTAAATATGGCCCAAGGCAATAGAGTTTTCAAGTTCCACAAAGACCTTATATATTTCCTGCTGTTAAAATTATGCAAAGGAAATACTGACAGTCTGGATTATGAAATACAGCTTATCCATTCAGCAACAGTTCAAAGATGTATTGTATGTATTGTATGTGATGGTACTGAGCAAAGACAGGGGATTTCACACATCATGTGTACTCTTATGGTAGGTACAGTATCTGTTTGAGCATCTCCCTGCTGGGTAGCAAAGTTCTAGGACATAAAGAGATTCTCAGTTACCCAACAAACTTGCATGACTAACACTTCTGACTCATGTACCATTTAAAGCCACATTTTCTTCTCTTTTCTTTCTTTTCTAGTTTCACTTTATCCTTCTTTTCATGCTTAATGAGACATAAAAATACCTTCACTGACTGAACATCATTCATCCAAGCAGCTCAAAGGATACCACATTAAGGCTCACAACACCTCTGTGAGGAAGGCAAGAGGTACTCAGAGATTTTTTCATGTACTAGAAGGTGTATGAATCTCTGAAGCAGAGGGTAGTAACTTCTGAGAAGCAATGTACCTCCAGATTATTTTGAAACAATGTAACACATTGATCTGGAAAGGTGCTGCAGAACAGGTCAAGAAAAATACTCAATATTTGTGCTTAAATTAGATGTGTAAATTTATTGAAGTTACATGTTCTTAAAATGAGAGGTGATTAAAAGCTTCACTTCTACACCTTGAAGAACCAAATATTTTAGGAAATCTGGATCAGTGATATCTGAAGAAAATACCAGACAACATGGATGGGTTTTCAGCTAAATTTTAAGAATACTTTGCAATTTTGCGATGAATTTCATCAGAGTCCAAAATGCATTATAAAAGGTATGAAGCACATTAATTCTGTATTACAAGGGAGGATGTTATGCAAAAGCAGATGATGTGATTTCCAAACGTTGACCAAAAAAAAAAACCAAAACCAAACCAAAAACAAAACAAAAGAAAAACCCTGGCACAAACAGAAACACCTTGTTGACTTCCCTGCCTCTACTTCTAACACTGGGTTATACTTTCTCTCATATACATTTTAGAGACAATTATGCACCCCCTTTTGAATCTAGGCAGATATGCATTAATTTTAATGCTGGAAGCTCTGATCTAGGTTTTATTTTTTGTTTTTTAAAAAGTCATCAGGCATGGGACAAATATTTTGAAAATTATAAACATGTAGATTCAAACATATTTTGATTATTCAGGAGTGATTTTTTTGTGTGTTTATGTTTCTGTGCTTTTGAAGTGGAAGACTTTCAGAAAACCCACATCTTTGGTAGGAAGTTTGCTAACTTTTCCAGATCCACCCAAAACATCCCTGTGGAAAAGGAATTATGAAACTTTCCTGTGATATGTTTGAGTGATATATCATGCTATCTCTGGAGATGATGCATCATAAGATTTATGTTATTTTAGAGCATGGAAAAAGAAATGGTTTGATAATCAATGACATGCCAACATTCTAATACAAAAGCTACTTGTGCTGAGTGACATTCACTATCAGAATGTCAGATCAAATGCACTTTGTTCTATATATGGCATACATATACCCTTAGTCATGCAGTCACGGAACTTCACCCTTGCTATAACACCGTATGAAAGGAAAACAGGCTGAGAAAGCAATTCCAACTTTTATAGTGAGGGTAGGCTGGATTTAGTTTAACTGAATCAGAAGTGCACTACGGTCACTGGGAGGAAAGAGTGAGAACAGGCATTCTTGGAACCTGTGAAAAATAGCAAAACAAGTGTGGTTTGACTAAATGGCAGATTTAGGGAAGGGGGCTTCATTTGCCCATGTAGCCGCTGCTCTTCCTTGTACTTAAGCATTATAATTGAGTATTTAATTATATTGATCATGTATAATTTTTTTTAAATTCTGCAGAATCGCTGCCTCATTTAGTGGGTGGTTCTCAGTAAACAAGGCAGCTGTTCAATATTCCTTTTTATCCACTTCATTCACTGTGTGTGGTCTCATGCCTTATTTACTTCACACAATCCCAAATCAGCCCTGGGTCTGGAATTATTCACCAAATAGTATGTGATTATGCAATTAAAGACTGTATCAAAACACACAAAAGGGTAGAATTAGGATTGCACACAGTTGAATTTAAGTTACTTGAATTCACTAAATTTTGTGCGCTTGATTTTTCCACTTTAGTAATCTTCTCTATGCAGTTTTGTTTTTATTTTTGCTAATCTTCTGAGAAAATATCTGTGGTGGACTTTTGTAAACCTCAGTTACTAGAACTGCAAAATTGTGGCTTAAGTTGTGAATGGTTTGCTGTGTGGAGCTAAGAAGTCTTAATTCTCAACATATCCTCATAAGAGTCTCAGGATTTGCTCTGTTGGGTCACTGCTTGATGCAGCAGCATCATTCTTTCCTATGCCATTCTCCTAATGGAGCCTCCTGAGAAACAACCCCACCTTTGCTGAAGGAGTGAAAAAGGCTCATTGTAGGTCTTACCTACTATAACACTGTGCCTTACACAAGGAAACCCACACAGGTCTGGAGGGAGATGACACATCCTGTTCAACAACCCCTGGCCAGATGGGGGGACCTCAGGTATGATGGCATCCCTGAGCACAAACTATGGCCTGTACTTGTGGCTTACCAGGGTCACTCCTTCTTCTTCACTCAGCAAACAAAGGGTATAAATTGACCCTCTATAATACTGGAGATAAAAGAACTATGCTGTCACCTACTTAATTTCCACTGTGGTTTTCACACATTTGCACCCTATTTCCATGTATAAGGGATTTTACTGTTAGCAAGGCTGTTTTTGCATGCTGCTTTTTTCCCCCTTTATTTAATCCAAGTCTAATTATACCCAAGTATGTCTAATTATATCTCCTAATAGCAGGCTAAATAATTTCCAACCCTTCTTGGCTTTTACCCTGTTCAAATATTTAAAACCAGAAAAGGCCAGAATCTCCTCTCATTTCTAGTGAGCTATGTCAGTGAGTAAAATTTAGCTTAGACCAGTGGACCCACAGACTCAGTAGGTGCAATGTGGTGTGACAAGAGGGGAGCAGCTCATACTCCAGGATAATCCTAGGATACAATCACTTTGGTAATTGAGGCCTAAATGGGTTCAATTTGGCAATTTTCCATAACCCAGATTTCTGAGGCTTTGTGGGGTCTGGGAGAGAGGAGGTGGAAGGGAGCAGGAGGATTAACTTATCAAAGGGTAAACAGATTATTTTGAATTTCAAGTGCAGAGGCTTTGGTAAATGAATGCACACAGGGCTCCAAGCCGATACTTAGAAGCACTGAGTTGTGGGAGCTACAAAGGGCTAACTGTTAATTAATTATTGTCACATATGTTGTGTGGATTGTTAAACCACAATTATTTTACGTTAGGGTATAGCTGGAAATGTTACCCTTGTTCTTGCTTTACATGACCTGGTGCAAGACACAGATCAACATTCATCTAACTTGAGTAAAGTAGCCTGTGTGTTGGCTGCTGCTCACATTTTTTTCCTCTTTATTTTGGCTGTCTTCCTAAATCTATTGCAAAATTCAGTGTCCTGCACTTACCACCACTACCTCCTCTTCCTCCACTTCCACCTCAAGCCATGAATGAAGAAAGGCAGCTGGATTTTCTGCCACTTTACATATTTAACAATTATATAAATTTACTCTAAAACTGCTCACCCAAGGCCAGACCTTGCCAGTGGCCTGGAATTGATCACATAGAAGGAATCCTAAGTAATCTCACTGATCAGTATCCAAAATCAAATATCCCATATCAAAATGGGAAAGATGAAGTAATATCATAAGTGCCTTTCTGTTTAATAGGAGCTGAAGTACTTGTTTTGAAGTAAACACAGCAGAATAGTTGAAGTTCTTGTTTCCTACCATTGTGGGAAACTGTTATCCCTTAAATTTATTAGGAAATTACATCTTTGGAACAGGATGTTGAAGAAAAAAATTATAAAAATAATTTTAGTCAACATGCAAATATTCCTAGATCTATTATAGCAGCTCCTTAAGAGAATTCATAAAGATTGGTCTTAAAGCATGAATATAACAGATTTTTGAACAACACACTATGAAAATATATGGAAAGCAAAGCATTTCCACTTTTCTCTTTGATTCAGATTGAAATGCCTGAGAATATATAGGCTAATTAGTATATGTGTAAGTCTAAATTAATTTTCAAACAGCTTTTTAAGAACTATAGACTTTATATCTTACTTTTTAAAGTAGTTTTGTAAGAGGGCTTTGTGAGAGGAATATCAAACCTGAGGGTCGGGTCCAGTTTGCCAAAGCAATACATCAGACACATCCCATTCCCTGATTGTCCTTTTTCCAATCAGTCCTTAGTCAGGATCTTAACAAACACCAAACTGTCACCTTTAGCTGAAACTGACTCTGAAACAGAAATGCAGAACACAGGGCAAAATAGCACAATATGTTTCTTCTACTTCTCTCCTCTTTGCCTAGATTGATCTCTGGTGTCACGAGAAGAACTAGCATTCTTCTGTATTATTTTGATTGATTGAAAAATTCATTTCTAGTTTCCAGATGAAGGTATGTGGATTGCACTGACCAGAAGGGTGAACGCCCAACTGCTCTTAACCACTAACGCAGCCAAAACTCAGTCTCAGCTGCCAACAAGGGATTGCTGCAAACAAGGGATGTGGAAGAACTAGGAGCTGAATTATTTTTTCCTGAAATTAACAATTATTTCAGATAATNATTATTTATTCAAAACTCACCGTTTTTCAGTGGAATGAAGTTGCAGATCTGTCATTAGCAAACATTCTTTGAAAAGGATTTTTTTTCACTCTTCTATCCCAAATTTCTGAAAACAGTTCACTTGGAAAATACAGTAGCCCAATGTTTTGGGTTTGGGGGGCAAGTTTTTGTAGCACTGAGGCTACAGGTTGACCTAGAGAAGCTGCCAGAAGCTTCCCTCATGTCCAATAGAGCCAATGTCAGATGGCTCCAGACAGACCCACTGCTGAGCAAGGCCAAGCTCATCAGTGATGGTGGTAGCACTTCTGGGATAGCATCGCTAGGAAAAGGAAGAAAAACCAACTGGACATCAACCACAGAGAGAGAGAGAGAGAGAGGACTGAGAATATGTGAAAGCAACAGCCCTGCAGACCCCAAGGTCAATTCAGAACGAGGGGCAGGAGGTGCTCCAGGCACTGCAGCAGAGATTCCCCTGCAGCCGCCGGCGCAGCCCATGGTGAGGCAGCTGTGCCCCTGCAGCCCATGGGGGTCCATGCAGGACCAGAGATCCACCTGCAGCTCCTGGAGGACCCCAAGCAGGGAAAGGGCTTCCTCCTCCTCCCAGAGAAGGAAGAAGTGGCAGAGATCACGTGTGATGAACTGACTGCAACCCTCGCTCTCTGTCCCATAGTGTCTTTTGAGGGGAGGAGGGAAATAAGATCAGGAGAAAAGCTGAAATTGTGGAAAAGGAAGAGGGGGTGAAGGTGTTTTAAGGTTTGGTTTTATTTCTCATTCTCCTACTCTGATCTTATCTTTTACTTATCTTTATCTTACTCATTATCTTTTCACTGGCAATAAATTAAACTAATTTCCCCAAGTGGAGTCTGTTTTGGCCATGAAGGTAACTGGTGAATGACCTCCCCCATCCTGATCTTACAGCTTGCATTTGTCCTTCACTGTGCATACTAACTTTCATTCAGCATTATGGAGATCTTATCTAGGGATTTCAATGGAATCCCATGATTCCTATGTACCACTTAACATGCATCTAAACATACAGTTTTTAAGTTTGGAGTGATTCTTTCCTTGAAGGTTTGCTCATGCTTCTGCAGTAATTCCAAACTCTGCAAAGGCCAGAACAGATGCTTTATTCTTTGTGTGAAAGCTCCACAGGTCTGCAGACTAAGTTAGCGACAGCTGATGAGCTCTTGATACAACCAGTAGGTTTATATATGGATCATGATAAATCTTCCAACAATATAATACCATGTTCCAAAACTTTGGGTTCTGCATTAACTTTGCACTATTTTATTTTCAAAAAGACTTCTTGTATTCATTCTGCTCATAATTTTTACGGTTGGCATGGTAACTGCCTAAAAATGTGCTAGAGGCATTACAGCTCCAAGCTTTTCTTGTAGCCTATGATGCTTAATCAAAAAGTTTGCAATACATCCCAGTACTGTAAGTGGTAAAGCTAAAAATATTGCTCTCTTCAGAGCATAAACAACTGCAACATGCCTTCAGAAAGAGTTTATACTTACAATGAAATGGAAAAACACCAACACCCCTTTATCCACTTCTGCACTTTGGCAGCATGCAGCAGTCCTGGAAGTCTTGAATGTCTGGTATTGAGTAAATTTTTCCCTTACAACATTCTATTCTTTTAAGAGCGAGGTAAGTATGAAGGTTGAAAGAGTTTTCTCTCTATTATATGTGAAAAAGATCCTATTTAAAGCTGTGATAGTGCAAATGCGTACACACAGAGGGATTATTCACAAAAGTGAATAGTAGCACTGAACTCATGGGGATGACTTGCAATAGTGGTAACCTCCATATTCAGGTGGCTACAGAATTTATATATCATCTTAACTGACTTAACTGAGTGGTATTGTAAATATTCAATATTTATTAGAAGACACAGATGCAAACAGAAGGAAGATGGGGACAGTGAAACCATCACAACATGATGCAGAAACATGTAATGCCAATGGCAAGTCTACCTGGACACAGCTATCTTGATGCCTTGGATGGGTTACCTAGAACAGAGGCTAGACAGAGTTAGAAAAAAAAGTAGGTAGTTATTGAAAGGCCTTCGAAGGGTACACCTTGGGCAGTGCAAGAGCATGGCCAAGGCTACCTCCAAAATGGATGATGGTGAGGAGTTTTTCACACAGATATAAGTTTGGTGTATTTGCATATCAGAGGTTAATTGTCCAATTACAGGTTCGGGTAATTTACTCCAAGTTTTCCCCCAATTCACTGTTGTTTACATTTTCCAGGGCCTGAGACAATAAGTATCCTTGAGTCTCCTTGCCTAGGGAGACCTTGTTTTTCTGAATAAAATGGGAGAACAGTAGCTGACAGGCTATGGAGTCTTCGAGCTATACACTAAAGTAGTACTGACCTGAAAAATATAAAAGCTAAAACTTAATGTGTCAATCTTACACCTAAATCTGCACCTGTCTAAAGGATGGAACTGGAACTAGGGCTATTATAACACCAATTGTGTCAACATGGAATATGCCTTGCTAGAGTGAGATTCTTCTATTAATAAGATGCACAAAGCAGTTCTAGCCTTTGCCTCAACACTGGGAAAAAAATCTTGTAGGGGCAAATTATGGCTTGTTTATGCTGGTGATGTGTGTGAGAATGTAGCCTATACGGAATACACTCCTTTTTGGTACAATTATAACTGGGTATGTAAAACCAGGGGTCGCACCACCGTTTCTTTCTAGAATATTATGAATCAAGCCAATGGACCCTGAACTGGCACTCATGCACTCAGTGTGAGGCCAGATGTACACTGACACTTAAACAAATATGGGCTTTTAGAAGGTGTGTGTGAATTCTAGAGCAGTGTCCCAGCTGTGCATCCTCTAGTACACAGCAAAGAGGGTACAGCTATTTGTAGGGCCCGTTATCTCTCCTAAGATGTTGATCCTTTTGTTCTCACTTCTTTTTCTGAAGATTTTCAAACAAGGATATTATGTCTACTCTGGTGTAAGAGGCTTAAATAGAAGTGCACTGATGACAGCAGTGGTAATGGTGGTGCAACTAATGCTGACTCTGAAATTGTTTAGATTTGCTGGAAAAATCCTGTGCTGCAAAGCTCTACAATCTTAATATCTGGCAGTTTCAATGTTTTGATGGAAGTCAGAGCTGCTTAGAGCTTCTGAGGATCAGGTTTCTCAATGACTTGGGTAATTTGCATTTGAAAACCTTACTTTGAAAGGTCTGGCCACAACACTCTCTGTTGTACTCTAATGAGACTAGGAAAGGCTTTTTGACTGTCATGCACTGCTCTAATGAGTGTATGTGTAAGCTTGTAATTTATTTTTTTTTCTGGTTTCAAGCGACAAACTAATTGGAACATACGAAGGTAATTTTTATTGTCCAAACTTTTTGGATACAGTTAGTTTCCTTCTCTGTACATCATCAACTTTTTTGCAATCCCTTTGATAAGACAGGTGTAGATCCATTTTCCACAAGCTGAATTAAAGGTACATCTATGAGAATGATGGTCTTGTGGAATATAAACACATCCCCCAGAGTGTGGAGATTTACTTTCCTTAAGGAAATATCATGTGCTTGTTTGCAAGAGAAACTTTAATTCAAATATATAAAAGCTAATGATTGTACCAGTGCAAGTTCATCTGTTCATACAGGATTAAAGGAATAGGCTCTTAAATAGCACCCTATAAAAATTTTTTAAAATCTAGGTTTCTTTTAGGAACAAATTTTAGGTATTATCTAAGTATTACATTTTCACAAAAAGGCATAATTCTGCTCTTCATTAAAGCTTTAAAACTGCTGAAAAATCTTATTTATTATTTTCATAATTTCTTTGTACTGTTCAATCTAGTTTTCTAAGGCATAAAGGCTAATGTGACCATGATGCACTTACCTGTCCATCAATCTTTCTTACTATCATTCTATCTGACTTCACAAAGACATTTTGGATCTCTTGAAAAATTTCAGAGAAATAGAAATTTCATAGTTATCATATTGCTAGAAGTATTTTGAAAATATGGAACTGTGTAGGACAGAGCTATGATGTTAGCTGTCTGTCCCCAATGGAAGTAAGGATGAAATATGAACTCCTTCCTGATTACACAACAGAGCATCCACAAAACAAAACAAAGTTCCACAATCATTGCAAAAATTTCACTGTGAGATTGTGGCTTCGTTGATGCTAGAGAATCTATTTATCAGTTAGTGCCTCACTGGCATGGTTTCACTGAGCTGTAGCAAGGGCTGAAATTTTAGTGGAACTCATTTGAAAGGTCTTCCTCTATTTCCTGTTTATTGTTAGAAAATATTCCATAATTTTGTAAAGATGCTAATTTTAGGTCCATTTGGATTGTGTATAACTTCATCTGTTACACATTTCTGTCTCATGAATGTGACAGACCTTGTTTAAGGAATTTAGAGTCTCCTGCATCTGTGTGTGTTAGAAAAACCTCAACTTTTTTGATACTCAGGTAGGTTGTCACCCAATCCTAGGGAAACATAGGCACCACTCCATCTTTGAGCTCCATCCAGGGCAAAGGAATGGCTGAACTGACACTCTGGGACTTCTGTTGATGATCCTGTGTGATCACCAGGCCTCGTAACATCATTCAGCGGGCATTGTAAAAAAGGCACTTAAAAACCCCTTTAAATTAGGTCTTTTGAAATACAAGAGAACATCTGTGGAGACATTTTCATAGTGTTGAGCTTCTGCTCCTACTGGGAGAGACAATCTTTCAGTTTGGAGAAAAGAGGGGAAGAGATAGGAGTTCTGTTTTTTCAGATCTTGTCCAATTCACTTCAAAACCCTAGGTGTATAATTAGTTACTTCTGACTCTTAAGGTAGAGGAAGTATCATCTTAATTACTGGTCAGATCTTGCCAGGAAACTATAAAAATTATTTCAAGCCAATTTTAGGAATACTAATTAGAGAAAATGAAGGACAAACCTAGAAGAAGTGACAATTTAGTTTTTTTATATATTAGAGTGTTTTTAGATATTTTACCGTTCCTTACTCTGTGTGACTACTGTTTCACAAAAATGAGACATGCTTTACTGTTGAACTGGTCTTAAAGCAGAGAAAATTCCTAGGAGCTGCATGTTTAACACAGAGGTTGAATTCAAGGTGGTCAATCCTTTGACTCAAGCGAAACGAAATGGTGACTCCCATGACAAGAAGAAAGGCAGTGATCCTACTTCCCTGAGATTCTGAGTGACCATCTAATCCTGAATAATTATAGTCCTGGGATGACAGTGCTTAAAAATCACTGCCTTTCATTTGCATACACTTACAGTAAAATAAAAGAACCACTAGTTTTTTCTAAAGATTAAACTATTATGCTTTGAATACATATTTTAAATTTAAACTGTAATTTTGCACATATAATATTTAGGATACTTTAACAAGGAGATCGCAGGGGTTATTGCAACTTCCTCTTTACTTTGCAACTCTTTGGGGCAATATTTAACTTTATTAATTTGATTCAACAGTTTAGACTTTCTGTTAAATGCTACCTGTGCTGCATTTGCCAAGAAAGCCTCTCTTCCTTTGATGGCTCTGGTTCCTGCAAGAGAACCCGAAATAAAAACAGCCTCAGACCTTGAAGACACGTAACCATGTCTGTTCTTAACAACATCAATGTGAAGTTACATATATTAGCAAAATATGTGGATATAGGCCAGAGTAACATCAAGGGACGCTTGCCAGGTCCTAATTGAGCAATAAGGCAGGGTGTAGACTCTGATCCCATGCTTTGGTATGTTGCTAGGCAAAGGGCAAAAGCTCTGTACTATCACTCAACAAGGTGTGCTGTCATTGCACAATAAGTCTGTCCTGTGCACTGGGATGATTATAGAGTGCTATTTTCAGTGGGTAGAAGATACTTTATTTATGTATATTTTATTCTGCTGACAGGCAGAGGAAATAGCTGCTTGGTAAATGCCGTGCTATAGTAAGTGTATGGCCTATTTTTAGCTAGGCAATAATGTGAAAGGTGCTGATCTTTCCAGGCCACTGTGGGAGGGCATGGTCTTGCATACAAAGGCTGGATGGAAGACTGTAAAAAGCCAGTGCCTTGTTCCTGCTGTGAGCTGTGGGCATGCAGAATCCTACCTATGCTTGAGAGTGAGGAAAGAGGAATGCCTTGCTACGTCTGAGACTGAAAGGTATACCTATAGCAAAAAATTCCCAACACATTTTGTGAGGAAATACAAGTTATGTAAAAAGATAACACTGCTCCTTGGAAACAACTTCTCATAGGAAGCAGCATGAAATTGTTTTCAGCTTCACAGTTATCTTGTTTGTTTTGCTAATCCTCAGAAAGATTAATAAAGGAATGATGAGACAACAGCAAACTGTAAGCACAGGAAGCAACTATTGCCTAAAGCATCTGGATATGATTATGTAAACACGATGTAATAAGAAAGCTGAGAGATTTAACTTTCGAAATCTCCTTTATTCCTTTCTTAAAAAAAATGCCCTTTCAGAATATTTACCTTATTCCCCAAGTAGCCTTTCAGTTGTTAAAGCACTGCCATTTTCACTGCAAGCTCCTTGCTACTGTTGTTCAATCTACTCTAGATTTGATCTTTTATCCAAACTTTTCTTGGCATGTATTCTGCCATATGGCCCTTTAATTTGAGAGAGATGTGTCATTAAAATTGAAGGGGACATTTTTTGTCTAAGTGCTTTACGTACTATTTTCCTCCAATCCACTGGTAGATACAATAAATATTCTGAACTTTCAGTACATGGTATAGTTTCTTTGTCACTGTAACAGTGACCTCTTCTTTAAAGGCATGAAGCTGAACACTCTCCACAGCGAGCCAGGCTAGTCATACCCACAGACAACTTTGCTACTCACTAAAATTCCCAAGAGATAAATATTTTAAGAATACTGCTATACCATATACAAGTATTAGCAATTTTAATATTAATTCTACTAGTTTTTAGTGTGTTTCCTCCCTTAGTAATTCCATTTTTTACAGGGTGCTAGTTGTGTGGGTTTATTTTTTTAGCCCTTTTGTTCAAAGTAAGGACTTCAGTTTTATTAACAAATTACCTTAAATCTGTTCTTTGTATAGAATTTATACTAAACTCATTTTGACCTCTTTGTCATTATCTATTCATAGATAATCATGCAAGAGACATTGAGAAAAATGCAGAGGAAGATCAAGGCTTCAGTAAATTGACCACTTTATTAAAGCAAGGGAAATATGCACCTTTACTGTCATTTTATACTTATCTGATAATGTAGAATGACAGGAGAGTCCAGAAGGAAGAAGTAGAAATGGTTCCTGTCTGGCATTTCTATAACATCCCCTGTAAAAAAGCAAAAAAAGCAGAAAATCCTGCTTAGCCTCAGCAGCTCTTGACACACCATGGTCACTGCAGAGGCCTCTTAAGTGAACTTAGGTTTTATATTTTGGTAGTACTAGGGTAGGCCAGGTGGGTTTGTTTCATGGGACCACCAAAAATACTTCTCCAGTGGTAGGAAAAAAATGAATTCTCTCTTTTGCTTTTTTTATTTTTTCAAGCACAGAGCTTACTTAAAGAGCGGCAAATGACACGTGAGACCAAACATAGACTCTGTTGTCTTTTTTTTTTTTTTTTTTTTTTTGTCCAAAGCACCATTTAAGCTGAATTTTTTCCAAAAGGAAACACATAAAATGAGGCTGAGACAGATGTTTGGCAGGGCTATTTTCAATTCAGTTTGTTGGAGTCTGATAAGGTTATAAACAACAAAAACAGTGTTTCCCTTGACTAACACAGTCAATCTTAACATCAGAAAGTCAGCTAACTTTGCTCATAATTGTAATAAGGAACTACTGACTGCCAGACTATTACATTTTTGCCCATAATATTAAGTTATAGTAGATAATTACAGATATCAAGATGGGCAGCTGTTTCTTTGAATGAATATTGCGTTTTCAATTTTTTTTATTTAGGTAAGATACCAAAAATGTTAAAAATGAGTAGTCATTTGTTATATGAAGCAGCAGCTGAGCGGTAGGTGGAGGAATGGTTGCTTGTTTCTACTCCTAAGCAAATGCACATACAGCTTCATTTTTTAAATTAATTTTATTTTGATGGCAAAAAAGGGGATCTCTAACGACACAGAGTTTCAACTGGTAAATCTTCTTTGCAGTTTTTCTCTTTAATCTCTGAAAGCTGATGTAGTTCATTCCAATTGCCCACAGCATCAGCTTTATTCTCTTGAAAGAACTTGCTCTCTCTTTAGTTTTCCTTTAATGTTTTGAGCCCTTACCAGAAATGGTAATCTTCTTAAGGTGTTGGCAGGAGCCACAGAATACACCAAAACTAAAGCTCATATCTAATGAAGTAACCCATTATCAGGACCACCCAAATGACTCAGGTTTGTCATAGACACAGTATACTCCTTTATATGATTTTGTAGTATTAGAAAGGAAAGAAAACTTGGGGGATTGGTTAGTCAGGCTAAAAAAAGGTTATGAAGATCATCACTCTACCACTAAGTAACAACAGTCTTTTAGTTGTTTTGAAATACATTCAGGTCTACTTATTATTACAACTAGCCAGTATATCTGGGTTATTTGATTTCATGCAGATATTCTGGTTCTGGGTCCCACACCTTATGCTGAGGAACTCCCTTTGATAATTTATAACCAACCTTTTCCCAAACTTCTCTCATTCTGCAAGCTGGCACTGGATCCTACAGAGACAGAAACTCTAGGGGAGCTGTGAGATGCTACTGCACTTCTTGGTTATAAATGTTCCCTCTGACCATGGCTCTGCACGCTGAAGCCTTCACATACTGCAACACACTGTCCAGGCTGAGCCATGGAAATCTGTAGCTGTTACCTACGATGGGATGGAGAGAGCAGAGCATCCCCCAGGGACTGGTCTGGGAATGGCTGGTCTGTCCTGCAGTAAGAGCCCATAAATCAGGTGTGACTGTCAGCCTCACTACTGATTTCTCTTGTGAAAGCCCAGAATGGGGATGGCTCTGCAAACTCTGAAGCATTTTGATTCTTTCAGCACAGGTTGGGAGTTGCCGTTGTAGCACCTATTGAAAAAAACAGTGGTTTGCATCACAAGAGTGGGATGAGACAAAGTGATACTTGAGCTAAGGCACCACCACTTCCCAGCACAGTTCAAGGTGTTGACTGGTCCTGGAGTAGCTGGCATCCCACTAAGGGAAAGATCACTTCTTTCACTGTCTCGTACAGTAGTGATTATAATCTGCCAGATGAATCTTTCCTCTTCTGGAGCTGAAATCTCTGTGACTGACAGAAGATCATATTTGTAGGCTCCACTCTTCTGAAATTGGCTTATTCTGGAAGTCTGCCAGTGTCACAGCCTGGCAAAGTAGAGGGATCAGAATTACACTTGGCTATTCACTCAGTCTTGTGAACCGTTGCATCATCACTGCAAGATGTTACAAGCTTTTGCGTTTAAGGGACAGCTCTTTATTTTAGTCTTAGTATTGTTTTCAATAATTTCCACATACCTAAGATTGGGAAAAAATACTCACGTCTCAGGTCTACTGCACTCTGAAAATATAAAATTTCTTTGTTCAACAACTATTTGTCCATCTTAGCTGAGGAAGCCAGGAAAAAAAACCTCAACATGAAATCCCAGGAAGTAACAGACTGAAGACCCACTTAGAAAGATTAGATGGCAACAATTCATGCCTTGTGAGACAAATAAAACAACCTTACATTCATTTCCTTGGTTAACAGAAAGGATTCCTTTAGTACACAAGTTATTTTCAGATCTTGAACAACTTAGAGATCTAACATCTTTTTTCATGTATATAAATAACTCCACCTGTTGCAGTATCATATATATGTGATCATTAAAATAGACACAAGTAAAAAATAGTAGTATACATTTCAATCTACAAGTGATTCTACGAACAAAGCAGACATGAATAGCAAGCTTTTCCTTTCTCAAAAAGATAAAGGGGATTCTCCAGTCTGAGGTGAATTTTCCAGAGTCAAAAACCCATCATACACTTATCAACATTGTAAAAGTTACTGGAAATTGAAAAAATATAGACATTTTACTTGACCAAGCTGTTGAAGCTCACAGACAATGTTGTGTCACTGCACATAGTAAGGGTTGCCAAAACTGTGCCAGGGATGCATCAAATTTGTTTCAGCTTCACAATTTATGTGTCCCCTTTTTACTGTTGCATCTGAAACAATCACAATTCTCCAGGAGTTAACAAAGTGCTTCCCCCTCATTTTCCAACAGAGATCTGAGACACAAACTGAGAAAGCTCCAAGTTATTTTGTGATAAAGTCAGCACAAAACATGAGAAGATACAGCATCTGTGTCAAACTTTGCAGGCTATTTCTAACTACAGATGAACAGCCATACTGCAGATAAGAAAGAGATCTGAGACTAAGCTTCATGCAAATTGTTCCCAGTGAACTACAAATCCATGGTGCAAAGGTGGTTATTTTTAAAGTTATATTTTGGCTTCTTTGTTTGGTGACCATATGACATTTTCAGCACCTAGAAATTCTTCACTTATGACAGTGTCTGAATGAAATGTTGTTACTGACGTAACAATTATCTCCTCACCCCATAGCTTTCAAGTTATGACTTAATGTTGAGAAAACTGTGGGCTAAGTGAGTGAAATAGCTTCAGTACCTTCAAAGGATGTGGTTAGAATAGTCTGCAGGGGTGGGAAGAGAGTTTTCCTTTGCAGTTGGTAGAGCAGCAACAACAGAGTGTCTTTCAATTGCTTCTGTATTGCAGCTCAGGGCTTTTAGCCCTGTCTGCTGCACCCACACACGATCTGGTACAGACACTTAAAAAGCATATAGCAACCTCTCAGCTCAAGGAGTCCTTTCAAAGCAAGCTTCAGTCACCCAGCGGGCCAGCAATCTGTAAAGGCTGCTTTTTCTGTCCCTGAGATGGAGTATCACATTGGCTCTGCTGCACTGGGACCACCCTATGCCCATGATGGAGAAATAGGATTTGCTTTTCATTAATTCTGTTACTATAAAAAATTCCTGTAGGATATTCTGTAGTTAGAGCACTGAATCATTTCTGAAACTTCCTATTCAAATATTTGTTTTATATGGCAATGGTATTAGTAATGTGCAAGTTTTATGCACTGCTATTTCCTCCCACACCCCTTGAAAACTAACAAGAGCCAGCCTGTCAAAATAAGCATGTGAATTATAGATCAGCTATAACATGCTTCAAATAGCCAGTGTTCCAGCCTAGGTGATACTATATAACTCTGCTTTCCCTCTGTTTGCAAAACTGCACAGTCTACAATTCACCAAAAAGCCTACAAACTGAAGTCTGGAATTATCCTGTCTCATTGGAGATACTCAAAACAGGTGCTTAACAACAGAGAATTTTCACCTATTGTTGATGCAAAGACAGAAAAATTCCTTTCAGCTCACCTAATATTTAAGTTATCCTTAAGGAGGGCCATTGCTGGCTACTGACAGAGCCCAAGGTGACTCTGATTTCTGCTTATGTTCTTCAGGTTCATACTTCATTTTCAAGAACAAAAGGAGACAAGGCTACCTCTGATCCTCCAAAAAGTTTGCAGCAAGGCTGAGCTCACTCTTTTTAGTCTGGCCTCTTTTTCATAGACTGCATGCCCTTGGAGGTGGGCTCTGGCATTACTCTGTGGTGCCAGCTGCTCCCAATACCGAACACCTAACACATACATTGCCCTGTAGGCAATATTCAAAATGATCAGGAAATGGGAGTAAATAATGTGCCTGCGATGTTTGCTCATGTGGGGTAATAAAAAGGAAAACTGACTCTGAGGAGCCACACAGAGGCCTTGTGCTACAGAACGACTGGGTAATAAAATAGCAGTGGAAATCCAACATTGATAAATGCAAAACAGCTCACAAGAGGGAAAATAACCTGAACTGCATGACCCAACAATGGGCTCTGCTCATGGAATGGATACAGAAACATTGGAGTCATTAATACAGCCATAGGCACAGACTGTCACATTCAGCATAGCAATTAGTAGTGATCAGAAATGCAAGTCACTATCAACAACTATTATAAAGAAATACAGAACAAACAATGTGTCACTATAAATCCATACAGTTGCTGTATCCTGAATATTGAGCAGGTTTCTGGTTTCCCATCTCAAAACGTATAGCAGAAGCAGAAAAGGAACAGTGAAATGAGATTTTTTATAAAAGGAATTATTAAATAGACTGATATTTTTCAGCTGGGAAAAGTGATGGGATATCACATGATATAGAGATGGATACAGAGCCTATAAAATCATGAACGACAGGGAGAAAGTAAGTACAGAATTACTGTTTGCTGCTTCTTCTAACACAGTAACAAGGGGGTATCAAATGAAATTAGTAGGTTTGAATGAAACAAGTTCAAACAAAGAGTTACTTCTTTATATATATAATTAAGTTATGGAATGCCTGGCCACAGAATGCTGCAGTTGCTAAGAGCACATGAGGGCTCAAAAGCAGATCAGAAGGATTTGCTGTAGAGAAATTCACTGATGGCTATCAAATAGAAAGGAATTGCTACTGGTTCAGCAAGCAAATGGGCTGCAAATCACTGGGAGAGGAGTTGGAGAGACCACTCTGAGGCTGTGCCATTATGTACTTGCATTGTTCCTGTCATCTGCCATGGACATTCACTGTTGCGCTGTGTGTGAGAGGAGACACTGCGCGAGATGGACCACTGTTCTGACTTTGTAAGGTCATTTTATGGGTTTGGTGTACCTACAAAACTCCTATGCTTGAAGAGAAGAAAAGTTCATTTTAAGTAAGATCATATATCTTTTTTGTCTGGTCAATGTCATCACTTAAGTAAATGGAGGGTAAAAATATGCTCATGGAAATCCAAACAGGAAGCACTTTGCAAACAAAGAGGCACAGGCTGGTGCCTGCAGAGCTGCTACTCTTCATGCTCCATGGCACCTGAAAGAGACCTCTGCTACACTCAGCCAGAAGGACAATGATATGATTTTTTTTTTTTTTAACCTCTCCAGATGGGGGCAAATCTGATGCTTATCATTTGAAGACTGTGACACACCTGGGCAGCAGCAGCACAGAACTGCCAGAATCATGAGAGCAATTCTTTCTGGCTAATGTTCTGATTACACCCAGGCCAGCAGTCAAGGA
Source organism: Phainopepla nitens (assembly GCA_013400175.1). Lineage (NCBI taxonomy): Eukaryota > Metazoa > Chordata > Aves > Passeriformes > Bombycillidae > Phainopepla > Phainopepla nitens. Next base: position 1,462,895 of record VXBQ01014497.1, read on the forward strand.
AAACTCTCCGATTTTAGTGCTCTCATGGACTTCAAGTCTTCAGTGTCAGCAGCATGGTTACACTTAAAGTGTAGCATGAAGAAAGGCTTTGTTCCAAACAACACAAAACTGGCTCATCTAACCAGCTCTACCTCTGGGTGTATGGTGACCTCCACGATTAGCCTTTTAAAAGCCTTTCACTATATATGGCACTTCCAGTCTTGGCAAGATAAATCTGAAGGGGGAGCAAAGGGATGTCTCATGATGCAAGTACTAAGGCATTCTTGGATTTTCAAGAAAAAATACACAAAACAACTTCTTGACTCAAAGAGACTGTATCTGGCATGGGAAACTTCTACATTAGACCTCATCCTGACAGGGAAGTATTAATCACAAAATTCAGAGTTTGTTTAGGTGGAAGTCATAATGACTTTGTTGCAATGACTTTGTTTTCTGTGCTTTTAAAATGCATTTTATGTTCTACATGCAAGGATATAGTCCTAATATTTACAAGCAGCATAAAGTCCTAACCAGTAAAATTTATATCACTGCCCTGAAAGATGCTGTTCTACAAAGCTCAAAAAAAATAAGAGATGTATCAGCCAGCCTGGAGTAGATAATTTAAACCAACAAAAATGTGAATAATAATTTATAGCAACTCAGAAAAATTTCATTAGATCTGCAAAAAGCCACAATTGAGAAATATGCACATACTGGCTAAAAGCAGTCATCTGACGAAGGACTGGAAGAAAGTTAATATTTTGCCAATACTTCTGTAGACAAAATAGGGCATCCAGGTAATTATAGGCCTGTCAGTTTGACATCTATTCCAGGCAGAGTGATGGAGCTGCTGATAGGAAAGTCAATTAATAAAGTATTAAAACAGTGCAATTTAATTAATGGCAATCAACACAGATTAATGGAAGAAAGATCTTATCAAATTAATGTGCTATTTTTATAAGACTACAAATTTGGTGGATTAAAGGAATAAAGGAATTGTAGAAATATTTTATACTTTGACTTTGGATGCATTTGCCATACAGTACTATGAGTGATTCAGATGGAAATCAGAACTAACATGATGAATTCTCCAAGACAACCACCTTGTTTTGAAGCTGACTAGCATGGGATCCAACACCCTAACCTAAAGTGGAGCTCAGAGAGTGGGCTCTGCAGGCACTGCTTATCATGTTAATTAACAATGATCCCAGCAATATAGAAGGAAGCAGTGCCTTTGCTAATACTACTTTTCAAGGAAACAAAATTTGGTAGCGGGTAGAAGTGGGCAATGCCTTTTTGGTATTGCTTGAGGAGCAGGTGTAAAAGAAATACCAGGTGTTTCCATGTCATCCAACATAAAGGATCTACTTAGGAACAAGTACCTTTCTTCATGTAAGAATTCTCTAGGAAGCTGAGACTGAAGACTAAATTGCGGGTCCTGACAGACTCCCATCTGAGCCCCCGAGCCCCCTGAAATCGTGTTGCCAAGAAGGCCAGTGCAATCTTTTTCAGTGAGCAGAGTCTATCCATCAAAGGGTAGTAAAGGGCTTCTGTTACTTTTGCATTTGACATTGTAGCGGGTTGACCCTGGCATCAATAAAGGTATTGGAATAACGTAGGTCCTGGTATCAGCAGCTCAGGAGGGATGTTGGCAAACTGGAGGTAGTTCAGAGAAGAATCTCAAGAATATAAATTAAAAAATTGGCAGTAAAATGGAATGACTCCACAGGGTAAGTCTATTTAGATTTAGTATATCAAAGCAAAGGCTAAGGAGTAACTTGATTATGGTTTGTAAGTGCTTTCATGTGGAGCAGACACTGCCTAAAAGGGGAGTTTTTGCTCTGATATAAAAATATACAAGGAAGTCCAAGGGAAAGTTGAAGACACATAATTTCTGTTACATTAAGGATAGGCAACTACTGCAAATCTTTACCATTTTCTGTGCTAAAGCTGGATGTCTTTTCTATCTAGTACTTCCTAAGTCCTCTTGTTCAACAGGAATCAATTCCAGGTAAGCTAATGACTCATGCTGAATAGTCAGAAATGGTCTTAAGGTGGTTTACACTTTTTGCATCTGTGAATGCAGCTGTAACATACATCTTTAAGTAAATTAAAAGAAAAAAAAAAAGAAAGATGTTTCTGAGTGAATAATGGGATCCAGATTAAGCTGATGGGAGTTTCTTCTGCACATCAAGAGGGGCTTTGTGAATGATGGGAGTGATGTCTCTTTCTAGCTCTGCTTTGGGAGCCTGCATATTTTTCAGTGCTACCCAAAAAGCTGGCAACACAAAGGATTACAATGAGGTTTTGGAGAACAGCTCCTAGAAGCACATCCAGTTGTCATGTTTCCATCTCACATTCGCCTCCACCAGCATCATGCCGATGGGTGCAACTGAGGAAGCAAAACCTGCTTAAGAGGGATTTGGTTCAGGTCATGCACCTTTCTGTAAAACAACTCTTCATGGAAACCTCAAGTGAAAAATGAGTGTTATACACCCCTAAAAGAAAAAATATCTCAATGGCAACTGTTTGGAGTGTGTTCAATCTTAAAAGGTTAGGAAAAACTAGTCACAGCATTTCATATATTCTCTTGCATATAAGGATTTCCCTGGAATATGCAAACATAGCACTTTTCTTCCTGATCTTACATCCATGGCTTTGCTCTACTCACCTGGCCCATTACAAAAGAAATAAAAAGAAATATGCCCCACCTCCCTTTTTCTTCTCTTAGCAATACCAGTATAACATAAAATGTGAAAAACATAAAAGGTACTTATAATGAGGGAGTGTTTTTCCTCAGGTTATTTCATAAAGCTAAAAGAGGGGGGTGTTCAGAAGAGAATTCCACTATGTAAGATTGATTTCAATTAGCAAGGGATAACATTGATACGGATATACATAACACAACCACTTTTTAATTTCTGGGAATGGTGCCATCTGTGAGTAATGAGAGTTAGTGGTAAGGGAGAAATGTAAGGTCTAACTGTGGGAGCAAACAGCCCACAGCCTTGACAGTCAGATTTGGAGGGCAGTGTTGTGATTTAGAAGGTCAATTTGCTTTTGCTAATGCTGAAACCCATCAGCAACGCATTCAACATACAGATGGAGACTTGTAAACTACCAGCAATGATTAGCCTGGGAACATACTGTGGTTGTAGCCATAGCTAGAATCTCGGGATGTAATACTATTGCTTGGCAATATCTAATATTTCACTGAGATCCAGAACCAAAGAGAAAGATCATCGACTCTTAAGCTGAAGACTGTTTTGCTTCTTGGGCAGAACATTCTTTCATACACACAGTTTTTTTCTAAGCACAACAAAGACACTTTTTGGGTCCCAGACTAAAAAAACATATAATGGCAAACCTCAAAGCAGTTTGGTTAATTGCTTCTTTTTCTTTGCAATTAATGTACAGTTCACAGAATAATAAAATGGCAGTTCACAGAAATGTTGGACTTGCTTCTCTCTCCTTCATTTAAGTGGCTTCTGTACATAAATTATATTTTAGAATGGGTTTTTTTTTTTTTTATTACATTGTAGTTAGTTGTAAATCTCGCACTGAGTTATTCAACAACACGTTTTCTTTTTGTTGTCTGAGTGAAGAATGAAGCCTAAGGCTTGATTTTGATTGCAGATATGGCACATAGGTATTTGTCCTTACATACTTTATTGTATCCTTTTTTCACACACACGTAAGCCCCACACATGTAGTTCATGCAAATGGGTACATTTCTTGTCAAGTTACCTCTTGACAGCAGCTCATTAAAAAAAAAAAAAAAAGTGGAAGCGCATACCAAAAGTCAAAATCATGAGATTTTTTTAAAGAAGAGATGCTTGTCTCCATGTCTCCGAATTGCCTTTTTGATGTATGGTGAAAAGACTTGTCCCTTTACTGTCCCATGATTTATCACTTTCCTTAGCCTTCCTAACATACTAGAGTTCCAGCATAAACGATAAGTAAAATCAATTACAAAAAATAGAAAAACAAATTCAAATAGGCATGGGAGTCCAGCCTTGACAACTGATGGGGAGGTACTTTCAAGCATATTTTGAGCTAGCTATTTGGATTAATTTTGCTGAAATAAGACTGTCTTCTCACTATGACAGTTCTCGGCACTTAATAGTTGTTTAATGTTCCCAGTAGGCTCAGCTCTGCACTTTGTAAATCAGCAGAAAAATAAAATTAAGGTCTTTCTTTTACCACTTCAAAAATTATTATCCTTTTTGTTCTAGCTGATGTTTGTACACTGATAATATATTTTCTGTAAAGGGACTAAGAGCAGACTGACCTGGAAAAGGAAGTCTTTTAAATGTAGAACTGTCTTTGATCACTCATAAGACTTGTGCTCTGATCTAGACTCATTGACATCAGTGGAAGAAAGACTGCTATTGGCTTGGAGGGGAGGTTGGCTCCTGTCCACACAGAGTCCATATTTGCAAAAGCAGATGTTAAAAGATAAAACAGATTGAAAATCAGAGTTACAGAAAAAGATGCTTTTCACAAATTCAGATTTATGACACACTTTTAATTTAATATTTTTTTCTCAGTCCTTGAAACAGGAAACTCCAATTTCTACACCTCTTTTTGCTTACCTCTTTTGCTTACCTCTATTTTCACACCTCTGTTTACCTGCAGATAAATCTTGGATACAGCACAGGGGAGAGTTTGGTGGACGATTTCCATAGCATGAAAATGTAAGACCTTCTCCATAGACTCTTCTGAAATACTTAAGAATAGGAAAAATGTTCCAGGGAGAACATCTCACACACACACACACACACACACACACACACACACACACGCACATTTGTCTCCCCCTCCCCCCTCTTCCCCTCCTGCAGCTGCATTTCCTGCAGAAAGAGCCATTCCAGAGAAGGAACTCAGCACTATACTACTGGACAACATCATCAAAGAAGTAGATAATTGTAGGATCTGTTTAAGAGATAAAGAAATTTCTAATTGGATTGTCTCTTTCAGTGACAGTTTCCAGGCAAGGTAGATCAGCACAATGAAGTCCAAAGAGCAAAAGTCGGTCAGTAAGCAGTCCTAAAAGGAATCCTTCCTAACTAACTTCTGATGTGTCTTCAGAAAGATCATGGGGAGATATGATAGTTTTGTCATTTGCCAATCTGCTGGCTACTTCTCTGGTAGGTACCATTGATTCACTAACTGTTTTATCATACACACTCAGAAAATTTCCCTCATTCAAGTGAATTAGAAAATACAATGAAAAGATATTTGCCATTACCAAATAATGGCAAACTCAAACAGGAGTTTCTGTGTTGTGAACATGACATTTAAACTTGGACCAGCCAATGGCAACCCTTTAGACCTGACATCCTGCATAATGTGTTTCAAGTCACATCTCTCTCATTTGGTTAAGTACCACAGCTATGGGAGACTGGACGCAGTTAGGCAAAGCTTCAGTGCAGACTTGGTTTTCAGACTTTGATATGACTTTTATGATCTCATTCATTTTCACATCTCACATGTTATATGTTGATAACTCCTCTGACTGACAAAGACTAAAACAATGGCCACAGAATTATGTACACCTAATGACTCTATGAGGCAGATAAAGGAGTTTGCTCATTCAGAGCTTATTACTTTAACATTGGACTGAAATAGCAGTATCTTCATTGACATAACCGAGAGCAAAAGCAAAGTGTACAAAGTATTAGGTTTGGGGAGAGATTTCATAGCAAAGGGAGTGAAATAATTAAAATATTCTGAAAGAGTAAAACTCATCCAATGGATACGTAACTGTGTCATTACACACTGTATGTATCCTTCTGTGCTTTACAGTATAGATTCAGAACCTAAAATTTATAATCTCTTCATTCCAAACTTGAATACTGAATCCCTTCTTCAGATTTAGATCTCAATTCAAATAAAAATCAGGAGTTTCCAACCAGAGACTTAGGATGAATTAGACTTTTCATCCCTTTCTCCTTTCACTCCTTTCTCCTGTTGGGCTTGGAGGCTCTGGGTAGCCTTTCCAGAGTTGCTAAGCACTGTGGTTCCAGCTGATGCTGGGTAACTAAGAAAGTTAAACAGAAAATATTTATTTACAGAACAAAGGTTGATGCAAGAGCCTAGGTCTTTGTCATAGTCAGAAGGAGTATTCAGGGGGAGAGGAAGGGAGAAATTGTGTAAAAAGCCATCTACTCAGAAAAGAATGTTTGATTTGGATCACAGGATGTGATACTGGAGAATGTATTGCATAACTTTATGGCTTGTCCTTATTTGCAATGATTCAGTATCCGGCACTGCTCATCGCATTTCTAAAAATGGTATTGAAAAGTTACAAAGTATTCAGAGGTGATGGGAATAAGTGAGGAAAGGCAGGAAAAGCACCTTTTCATTTTACAGCAAATAGCAAACACTGAAATTGCAGGTCATCCTACAGGCAAATCACTGGGTCTGTGTCCTTCCTCACTACCCAAATGACATTCACCAGATCAAATATCTGTTGCCAGAAGCTTGTCTTCTCCATGCCAAATTTAAAATCATGACAACCTTTTTCTCATGGTATTTATCTTATAACTGTAAAACAGGGCACTTACAGGCTCCTAGTGTGGAGCACAAGACATGAGGCAGGTGCAGTGCTGTGGAGAGCCATTTCCAAAGTGTCCCTGTCAAGACTAGACCCTGGCTGCAGCATCCCCAACCTCTTTGGAGCCCTGTTCAGGGGTAATTTCTCTTTGCCCCAAAGCAGGCACGTCTGGGACTGACTCCTCCATTGGTTATTTCATTATTGTCATCCTCACTTCTTTCTACTCCTTGAAAAGAGGCATCACCCAAACTTGCCCCAAAACAATCCTTCTCCCATTTCTGATCCGCCCCGATGCTGATGTAGGGAAAGGACACTCATGACACAGACAGTCCCTTGGCATTGCCCTACAAAAGTTGCAGCTCTGAGACAGAGCTGTGTTCTCCTCACAGGCCTTATTCTCTTCTTACTGTTGGCTTGCATACTTTTTCCCCCTTTTTTTGGGGGACAGGAGGAGAATGGGGGAAGAGGCGTGAGTATTTGGTTTGGTTTGGGCTTTTATCAGTCGTTGTTTTAAAGAAATTCACCACCAACATCCCGACAAAAACTAGGGAGTACGTGTCAGGCTCATTAGTAGTTCACGGAACCGCTCATCAAACTTCAATATATAGCTAAACTCCTGTTATTTAAACAAAAGAGGATCGATAAAAAAAAACCAAAACAACAAAACCAAAAACAAACCAACAAAAAAAAAACCCTACCAAACCGACAGCCCGCAGTGGTGCTGGGCGGAGACAGACCGACCTCATTCATGGCTTTCTCTGTGAAAAGGTTTACGTTTTCCCCCTGTCTTCCCTTCCCCCGCACTCCCTCCTCCCCTCCGTTTTAATTTTGGGACGGATTAAGACAAGCCTGGAGTCGGGAAAACTCCTCCCACGCGACAGCACCAGGGTACAACCGCCTGTGCTCCCCTAAGTATGCGGGGTCCTGCGCTGCCCGGAAAAACACGATTGCTTCATTGAGAAAAAAAATCGGCCAGCACATGCGGTACCGCATCAGCCCCCGCGCCCGGCGGCGGAGCGGGCTCTGCTTTTAGGGGCGCTTAAGCCACTATTATTATTATTATTATT
>VXBQ01014498.1:0-24672 GCA_013400175.1 Phainopepla nitens
TGAAGCTGGTGGGGAACATGCACGGGGACGAGCCGCTGGCGCGGCCGCTGCTGCTGCGCCTGGCCTGGGAGCTGGTGCTGGGCTGGGCCGGCGGCGACGAGCGCATCGTCCGCCTGCTCAACACCACCGACCTGTACCTGCTGCCCAGCCTCAACCCCGACGGCTTCGAGCGCGCCCGAGAAGGCGATTGCGGCGGCGGCGGCGCCGAGGGCGGCCGGGAGAACAGCCGCGGCCGCGACCTCAACCGCAGCTTCCCCGACCAGTTCGGGGACGCCGAGCCCAACCTGGAGCCCGTGCCCGAGGTGCAGGCGCTCATCGACTGGATGCGCCGCAACAGGTGAGTGCTGCCCGGCCCCCTCTGCCCGGCGCGCCGCTCCGGGGAGTGGGAGACCCTCGGATTCACTCCCCGAGGGGTCAGCCAGCTTCCAGCCGTTCCCAGCAAGGCCTGGGGGGAAGGAGAAGTCATTTCCCGACCTGTTTATCCCCAGCCTGCCTCCCTGCGTCGGCTCTTCATGGCAGCCGGAGCCATCCTGCGCTGGGGAGAGAGTTTGGTGGCCCCAGGTTTTGTGCGGCTGCCAGGGAGCTGCACCAGCGCCTCGGGGCACAGCCTGTGCCCTGCACACACCCAGATGTTCTGGCCTCCATGGCTATCTGCATGTCTCCCATCTCCCCGAGTTTGTGGCTGGAAACTTCTCACCTGCTTCGCTGGGAGCTTGTCAGCGGGTCTTGCTCTTAGGGCCAATAATGCTTACTCCACGAGCCGTGGGATGCTGGAAATATTTCGGGTTAAGTGTCTGTGTACGACCATGTTAACCAAGTTGTGTTGGACAGGGCTTCTTCTCCTCATCTTTGTGTTCCATGGGGGATTCCCTGGATTTAGCAATAGTGCTCTATGCAGCAACATTTCCAAAGACAGGCCCTGTTTCTAGAGCCACTGAAAATGTGTTCAGTTGAAGCACGTGGGGCTGAGCCTCGAGCATCCATGCTGGCCCGTTTGTCTCTCCCCACCCTAAGGGGTAGCACAGGGGGAAGCTGCTGTGCCTGGAGTGGGGCAGCCCAGGAGGGGAGATGGTGCCTGTAAAGCCCAACTCTGCTGTAGGGGTCTGGGGCAGCCCAGGAGGGGAGATGGTGCCTGTAAAGCCCAACTCTGCTGTAGGGGTCTGGGGCTGCCCCAGAAAATGCAGTGGCCAAGCTGGGCACTGATTCTTTGTTTGCCATGTGTTCTTCAGAGAGCTCTGTAAGGTTCAGACTTCAAAGGTCGATGCAACCAACCGTGGGAAATTGTACAGAGAAAGCAGCAATGCACTGCAGCAAACTGTGGCCCTCTTCCCAAAATAGGGATGGAAGGAGATAAAGAGGGAGTGACAGTGCACTCTGGGGCTGTTGGTTGACTCCAACCAACTGCATCGTGCAATTTTTGCTCATGTTTAGGAAACAAAATTTGTGTGAACAAATGATCTTCATTAAAACTCGGTGGATGGCAGTCCCCGTGGGGATAGTGCTGCAGAGGAATTTCAGGGACTTCACCAGTAACTGCTTGTCCTAAAAATCCTTTAGGACAGTTCTGGTGCAGCACTTTACACTAAAATCCCTCCAGATTTGGTTCAGCTCAAAATTAGTTATTAGGGAAACTCGTGCACCTTGAGCTATTGTTTTCTTGTTTTCTGTTAGAATGTGAGATGGGATTTGCTATCAGCCAGGGTGAAGCAGGAAGAACGTGGTGCTTTGTGTGTCCCTCTGCCTGGCAGCACCAGTTAATACTGGTCTAATTGTTAGACTAACATAACTGCTGATAGAAAAATGAATGGGTAAACAGAACTGTTTGATTAAAAAGGGAGATAGTGGGTGTAATGCAATTTGTATGCACTATTTTAAGCAAGGTAGAAGTATTGGTCACATTACCACTGCTTGGAAACCAAATCCCATTTGAGCAAGTGCATAGGAGAGTTCTTTTTTCCTTCAGTGCTGTGTTTGGTGGGAAGAGGAGAACAGAGAAAATTACCTTTGGGATTCATTGAAATGCTTGTGCTGCCTGTGATCAAACTGGAAGGGGATATGAGGCATGCCCTGCTGTATTTTCTGACTTGGGATTTTAACAGCTCTGTCTCACATCCAGATTTTATTTGTGAGTTAATTCTGTGGCACATACCAGGTGTACTCAGAGCTTGACAAGATCTGTGTACATTGCTTTGTCTGTCACCAAGTTTGGGGGCTTGGTCTTAGGCTGCAGAAAAATCCTGTTCCATCTCCAGAACTGATTCCACTTCCAGTATGTGCATTTTGCCTCCTTAATCCCAGATAGAGTTTGGAGGCTCCTGAGAGCATGGTTTGGGTGTGAAAGCAGCAGAATAACTGGTTTGGTGGCTGTAGCCAACTTCCTGTTGAAATGTTTCCAGTCTGACTTTTTCTCCCTTTCCTTCCCAACCCCAGGTTTCTGCTCTCTGGCAATCTCCATGGTGGCTCTGTGGTGGCAAGCTACCCCTACGATGACTCTCCCACACACAGGCTCACAGGAGTCTACAGTAAATCAGCTGATGATGAAGTCTTCAAATACTTGGCAAAAGCTTATGCTTCACATCACCCCATCATGAGAACTGGCAAACCCAACTGCCCTGGAGAGGAGGGGGAGACCTTCCCAGATGGCATCACAAATGGTGCCCAGTGGTATGATGTAGAAGGTAAGCTGTGCTCACCTAAGAACTCACCTCCAGACCAGGAGTGATTATCACAGAGGAAAGGGCCGGGAGTTAAGTGACATTTTTAGCTTTGAATGTGTTCTGGCAGCTTGAAATGAATAGAGGTGGCTTAGTGGGAGCACCAGCTGATGAGTAACAGCCTGGGAGGTGTTTTTAGGGAAGAGATCACAGCAAATTGAAGGGTTCTTCCTGACCCTCTTGGGTGGTGGAAAGTTGTCCTGCACGTGGGAGGCTTCATTTGCCAAATGAGCTCTTGTAGATCTCTTGGCAGTTGCTAAATTTTGACACAGGAAAGAGGAAATAAGTGTTAAAAGTACTAAACCAATGCTAATGTTCTGTGTTTTAACCTCTGAACTTGTAATTTTGTGATTATAGAATGGCCTGCTGTAAAACTATGTAAAATTTAGATACGTGTTCTGAGCTAACCAAGGAGTTCTTGCTGGAAATGGGGTTTGCAGCTTTTCCATGGACTGCTCTACTCTTAGAGCTGTGTGGAGGGTGACAGCCTGCATGACCTGTTCTTATCCACCAGTGGGGCACATCTGGAAGGGATCTAAATTCTGAATTTTGCCCTTCTGGAGTCTCTAGGAGAGCTCCTGATCCCTCCATTATGCAGCTGCACGTGGAAGTAAACTGAATAGGAGTAAATTTCCTCCTGGTGCCACCACTGCCTTGTGCAGGTGGAGGCTACTAGCCTGGTTCAGCCACGCAGTGGGTTGCTGTGTGTGTGTGTTGGTTTGGTTGAAAATTTAAATAGTAATTGATGTGAGGAGAAGCTCTCATGGGAAGGAGAGCTCCCAGGTTACCTCATTGCTGTGGCTCCTTGGTGGATGTTGTACAGCCACGGCCTCGCCGGCAGGGCAGGAACTTCTGTGGTGAGAACTCTACAAAGAAGTTACAGAAATGATCTCAAGAAGTTGTGCTGCTATGCTGCTCTGCTTTTTTTCCCTTCTGCTGTGGCTGAGAGATGATGGCAGAAGTGCTGAGCAAGCAGTGACAGCCAATGCTGTTTCTCCTTCAGAGCTTACAGCTTAATGATTTCTGGTAAGACAGTGTCTTTCTGGAACATGGGCTTTGCAGCAGAGTCCTGTGTTAATCCTGCATCCAGCTTGCATGGGAAAGCTGGAGAGGGATCCATTCCAGGGCCTGAACACATCATCTCTGAGCTGGAAGAGGAAGGCTTGGTTTTAGCAGTGGCTGAATCATTCCCCTGGATTTCACTGGGCAAATAAGATGTCGTGTTCAAATAAGATCTGGTTTGATCTCTTTCTCTACCAGCTGTCTCCTTCCCTCTACCCTGCTAAGCACACCAGCCCTGGTGTTTGCTGGCTCAAGGTTCATTCTGCTGCTGTGAGAAGTCCAGCAGCAGGAAAGTTTGTGTAATCTGGTGACTTGGCTCGTGAGGGAACAGGATATCCTGGATGATCTGTGCTGCCTTGTTGTGGTGGCCGTTGTTACCGGCAAGTACCTCAGTTGGGAAATTTCTTTACTCTGAGATCTTCTGTCCTTGTGATGAAGTGTGCTCTGAGGGGAAAAGTTGTTCCAGAGCTTTGGGTCTGTGTTCCCCTAACCCCAGAGAACTGCATTTTTCCCTGCAGAGGTGACTTTTTCATCCCCCTGCTTGGCTGTGAGACAGCTGGTTGGTGGCTGTGGCACTGATGTGTGAACCTTTCAGGCTGCCTTTGCTCTGCTAGCAGGACAGAGAAACGGCATCATTTTCTTTTTACAGGAAATAAAAGGTGTGAACTGCAGACCAGATTACTTCTGTGCTGCCATCACTGTGGTTTATATCTGTCCAATAGCCTCCAGCACCCAGTCTCTGCAGAAATAAACCCTTTCTCTGTGACAAGCCACAGTCTGGGGCTCAGTACTGATGGCTGCAGGTGACTCAAGGGCAGAGATTGCAGGGAGGATGCACTGACGTGGACTCTGAGAGTGGAACATTGCTGAGGGTGGAAGCAGCAGTTCCCCCAGAGCCAAGGAATTCATGTAAAATGCAACCCAGGGAGAGCATGAGTGAACTGACCAATACCATGCATGTAATTTGATGTCGTGTCAATTCACCCCTTCGGGGTTGTAGGTTTTAATGTTTATTTTTAGTATTGGATGAAGAGCAGGCAGAGGGGAGTCAGTTGTAAGTGGTGTGACAGAAGCAGCAAAACCATCAGAGAGGCTGTTTTGAGTCATCTGAGTTGCTCAGCTCTGTGCCAAGGACTGCAGAGGCTCGTGCTTGGATCAGGAGGCCTTTCCCAGTGATTTTTTTTTTCCCATAATTGAAATGTGTGGTGAAATGAGGCTGGGGAAATCTCAGTCTCTGAGCTGGGCTCTGGAGGTGGATAACCAGAGCTCATGGTTCTGTGAGCGGTGCAGGGCGCGTGCTCGAGGCCTCCAGATCAGGTTGTGCCAGGAGAGACTCCTGCAGGCTCCAAGTTAAGTAAAGCCAGGAAAAACAAAGAAATGAGAACATAGTGTTTCAACAGGTGGAAATTTTCCTGCCACATTTTATCATGTGAAATCAAACGTGCTGGAGAGCAGACTGCCATGGGATTCATTGTTCTGGAGTTACCCGTTCAGTTTTATGCCGGTGCCAGACTCCATTAACTTCCATTTCAGTTTGCAAACAGCCTCTTACATGTGTCAGATCGAGGTGGCAAGTACAAACCATGAGAGTAATTGCTAAGGTCAAGTGTGCACAGAGAAAGATGGAGCTCTGCCAGACAGCTGAATTTGGCTCCTGCATTCCAGCTGCTGTAGATAAGCACGTTGGTGACTGGGATGCTTTTTCTGCTATCTCTGGTGTGCATGCTCTCTCTCTTCCTTTTTAACTTCTGAGGGTTTTAGCTACCAATTGGCTGGTTCAGATCAAGGGGATACATGCAGAGTTTGGCTAGAGTATGAAGAGCAGTTGAGAAACCACTCTCATCTGTGGGCAGGATGTGCTTTGTGTTTGTGTTGTTAGGAGATCCAGATCCGAAATAAAAAAAAATTCATTATGAGCATATTTTGTGGGCAGCCTTGGAAGGTTTGTTTTTATGTGCAGTCCCTTCCTAAAAGATATTTTCTTGCTAGTTTGACTCTCTGATGTCCAGGTGTTGGAGGTGTTTCTGGTGTCTACTGGGAGGCACTTCTCAGGTTGAAAGTGGATTTCAGTTACCTGTGTGCTTACTGGGTTGTTTTGATTGTGGTTACCAGCCACACTGAGCTTCCAACCAGCTTTTAGTGGCATCCAGCTCAGTGCAGTTAAAATAAGTGCTGAGAACAGCATGGCATCACTGTGGTGGCCTGCTTCCTGGGCATGGCAGAGGGCACTTGCACAGAGTGAGCTCTTGTAGAAGCTCTCAGCCATGTCTTTCTGGAGCTATGCACAATTTGCTGCACTTATGTGCTTGTATTTTCATAAAAGTCTTGCTGCAGTTCTTTTTCTTCTTGAGAGAAGTATTGGCTTGATGGGTTGAATGTCTTAAGGTGTCTTTTCACATCTATCATGAACTGCTGGGCAGTGCTGTGCTGGTGCAGCTCTTGGGGGGACTCTGCCCTTCTCTTTGAGAAAAGGCTGCTGGGCTGGGCTGCTCTGGGTCATGCAGCTGCTGCAGCTGGAGGTCCAAACCTCACCTCCTCTGAGTTTTAATGATTGGAGACTAATGGACCAGAAAATTCCTCTGCCTGCTTGGTGCTCCTGCTGGTGCTCACTCAGTCCCATACTATGAGATAATCAGTTCTGAGCAGAGTCAGCAACTTGTGCCATGTATTGAATCACATCTCCAGCTTGCTTGGTGCCATCTGCTCTCTCTGCAGAGCAGACATGACCATTTTTCTGCTTTAACTTAGCTGCAGGTTCCTTATCTGCTGATGTCTGTTCCAGTGAGAGCTGGAATTAGTTTTCTGCTTAGTGCCATTTGAAAATAGAGTCCTTCTTGGCTGGCCTGGCAGGCTTCTCCTGGCACGTGGAGTATTTATGGTATCTGGATCCTGAGGCTTGACTCTAGAGGGCTGCATTCTCCTGGTTTGAGCTTGGCAGGGAGCAGAGGCCCCCCTGCCAGCGTGAGCTCCGCAGTGTTTGTGCTGCAGGAGGCCTGGGATCCCTGCCTGAAGTGCAGTCCTGATGCTCAGGGAGTGGGTCAGAGCAGGAGGGAGGTTTGTTCTGAGCACTTCTGTGCTCACTGTTTGTTCTGTCACTTCTGTGACCTACTGCCAGCCAGGGGCTGACTTGCTGTGACACTTAGCTGCTCACTGATGAAAAGGGGAATGGTGCTTCATGGGACGGCTGAAACTTTTCACAGTGTGGGCTAAAAGACACCCCCACAATTAAAATGCTGAAGTAAATCCAACAGGTTATCCTAGATATTACCCAAAGAGAGTAGGAGCACTGTAGTCTGGCAGTTTTCTACCTCAGGAGTGTATTTTCTGCTCTGCTCCATGAATGCAGTGCCCTGCTAATGGCAGGCTGAGTACAGGTCTCTCTTTACCCCTCTGGGTCTCTGCATAGTCAGGGAGGCTGTGCAGATGGTATGTGGGAAAATACGTAATTCCACATGCTGCAAAAATAACTGTCCTGCTCTGCAACAGAGCCATGTGAAGGCCAAATATGTGCAGTGGATACAATCCAAATTTTCAAGAATGCAGCGCACTACTTTCTCCAAGAGACAGTTTTACCAGAATTGATGTAGCAAGCTCTAATTTAGTCAGTTGCTGCTCTATTATGGGTGAGCATCTGTCCTAAATTTGCTTGAATGGCAGATGAAGCACTAAATATGTTTCATAATGGCTCTGGTTTACATTTTGGATGTTTTCAAATGCATTAATGTCCTGCTAGGAGCAGATGGTTATGGGCTGGCAAATCGTTTCGCTCGGCGTGGTGTTTACTGGCGAGAGAGCAGCCTGCTGTGCATGCCTGTTCTGAGCCTGGTAGCAGGAGCTGAATGGAGCTGAGGGTGAATCAAACTCACAGCCCTTGCTTCTCTAACCCCTTGAACTGAGTTTGAGAGTTAGAAAATCCTCCAGTACGTTGTGGCTCCCTGTGCTGGACAGAAAAGTCTCTTTCCTGTTTTGATGTCAGCCCGTGCACAAGCTGCAGTGCTCTCCTTCTGGCTGCAAGTGACATTTGATTTGTTACAATGAAAGCTCCATGTTCCCTTAGCAGCACACTCCCAGGAGAGCTGAGAGGAACTGGGACATCTTTGTTGTGGTGCCATCCCACACATCTTCCCAGGGGCCTGTTCCAAATCCTACTTTATGCTGTTAGTGCATCCCTGCTTTACCCAGCTGCAGGGGGACTGTTGAATTCAGAGCAGTGGACCCTGACCTTTTGGGCCACCACCTCTGGTAGAAACCTCCTCTGCTTGGTCAAGTGCTGCTGTTTTTCCCCCATTCCTGACCAGGCATTAGCACAGCCCCTGGAAAAGCCAGGCAGTGCATTTGCATCAGGATATTGATCCATTCTGGCTGGTTAATTGGCCCCTGCCACGGAGGGTCCCTCACTTCAAGGGGCTTGGGAATGATCAGGAAACTGCTCAAAGTAAACAAGGTCTATTGGCACAGCACTAAAGCAGCTCTTCAGTGGGCCAAGCAAAGGATGGGTGCACAAAATCTGCATTTGTTACAGACCTTCCTGCTGGGGCTCTGCAGGCTGGTGGCTTGATATCTGCCACAGCTCTCTCCTTTCCTTCTCCTGGACTTGGCATCTGCCTCCTGTGGAGAAAATGCATTGCTGTTCTCTGAGAGAGGGCCTTCTGAGAGTCAGTTCAACTCCCTCAACTCATCCAGAGGGGACTCTGGGCCCCTGTGTCCAGGTGACCCTGGTGGGAGTCATTCTGTTTGTGTGGAGGTCTCTGGGCTCTGGTTGCAGGTGCTGCTGTACAGGTTGGGATGGAGCTGTCTAGGACGTGGTGGCCAAGGCTGTGACACACCAGTCTGCCTGTGTTATAACTAAATAAGTTTGTGTAAGGCAGAAGACTCTGTCAGCATGCAAAAAACATAGTGTGGTGTGTCTTCCTTACTGACACAGCTGCCTGATTGGGTGGTGAGAGCCTCCTTCATGTGCTCCTTTCATGTGGTCATCTGGCTACTGTCATGTGGTGGGGTTTAGCAGGGTGATTCTGAAACCTGTTTCACAGACATGTGATGGTTTTGGAATGTTCTTTTATACTCTTGAAAACTCCCAGAAATGTTTAGAGGGGTGAACATTTGCAGTCTTCAGCAGCATGCTCAAGTCTGGGCTCCAGATCACGAGTGTTGATACCTGCAGCTCTCAAGTCCTGCTGGTACAATTCAGTCCTGTTTGAGGAACAGCTTTGCTTGCTGAGGGTTGGATGTAAACTTCAGCAGATGGGGTCAGGAGACTTGCTGGGACAAGGTGACCTTTTTTGATTCATAGCAGTGCCTGTGGTTTTTGTGGAGAACAAGAACAGCAAGATGAGCTTAATGCCAGGAAACAGCTCTGTGCACTCCTGTTTCTGGTAGCTCACCAAGGTTTGGCTGGGTTAGCACTAAGCTGTCAAACTGTCTTCCTTACACTGATTTGAAACTACTGCCTTACAGAGGAAGCATGGGAGGAGGCTGGTGACTTGGCCAAAACCAAGTTTCTCAGACTTTCCCAGGTGGACCTTTCTCAGGTGCAGGCATCTGGATAAGGAAAGAGCAGCTGAGGAAGTAGAGAAGGGCAAGAGCATTATTCTCATCTTGTCTAGAGTTTTGCTGAGAGACTTTTGGGAGAACAGTTGTCCTTGAAACTGATTCCAGCATGCAGATTTGAGCTGCCAGTTCCCAAGTTGATAATCTGGTGTTCTTTTCTGTCAAAGGCCTCAAATTCATTTTGAGTGAAGTAACCTCTCTTGCAGGCAGACCTCAAAAATCTTGAGGTAGCTTAGAATGCTCAGGGAAGGACTTGGCAGCTGGAAAGTTCAGAGTCTGGTGTGCCTGCCCTGGCACACTGGGTTTGTCTGGAAATGTGAAATGAACCTGTATGAATGCCCAAGAGCTGTGCTGATGAGTTCAGCTGATGGAGCAGTGAGACAAAAGGACTGTCACTTTGAGCTGGCAGTGGCTGGTTCGAATGGCCCAGTGTTCCAGTTACAGCATAGCCTGTCATGGTAATGTGACCTGACTTTTCTTCTTGGGCTGCTCACTCTGGAGCTGAGGCAGCATCCTGGGGAGATACTGTGTGGGGCTGAAGGACAAGGAGAAATAGCATCCTGTGGTGGGGTGTGTGTGCATGGCTCCTGGGACATCTCTGCCTCCTTTTCTCAGGTGGGATGCAGGATTACAACTACGTGTGGGCCAACTGCTTTGAGATCACATTGGAGCTGTCCTGCTGCAAATACCCACTGACTTCTGAGCTTCCAAAGGAGTGGGAGAACAACCGGGAATCTCTCCTGGCTTTCATTGAGAAGGTAGTGAGGGCTGGGCTGGCTGTGGGGGTGGCAGCTGTGAAAGCTGTGTCCATGTGGGCTGGGAGCACCGTGTTCAGGTGCCTTCGTGCCTTTGTTTGCTGTGTGAGGTAACCAGGCCCTTGCATTGTTTTCCTCAGGTCCACATTGGTGTGAAGGGCTTTGTGAGGGATGCAGTCACAGGAGCTGGCCTGGACAGTGCGACCATTGCTGTTGCTGGTATCGCTCACAACATCACAGCAGGGAAATTTGGTGATTACCACCGGCTGCTGGTGCCTGGGACCTACAACGTGACTGCTTTTGTGATGGGGTAACGTCTCTGTGGCAGCCTGTGCCCACACTGCTCCTGTTCCTTCTCTTGATTTCCACCCCCAAAACACCTTGTGTATTTAAGGGGCTTGGCTGGAAGCTACAGCAGTAAATGGTTCCAGCTCAGAGCTGCAGCTGTGTTTGCTCCTGCAGCAGGATACTGTTGAGTGCACAGAATTTCTGTCAACGTCTGTTTGACTGCTCATATCAAATTGCATCTTACTTTTGTACCAAGGGACAAAGTGGAGCTGGGTTACCCCAACAGGAGTGTGTATTGTCCCAAGCCTGGGCATCGATGTGTAACTTGCCCCTTGGCTAGTTCTGTGATACACCTGGGACTGCTTCCCTGCTGAGCCTGTGGTCTCTTGCAAGGACAGCATTGGAGCTGGGTTTGGTGGCAGTAGGATGAGTCCCATCAGCTTGGTCCCCGTGAATCTCTCAGTCATCAACACCCCAGTGCATTTGGGCTGGGGGAGTAGGCTGGACTGATGGAGGGACTGCGGGGAGCTTTGACCTCTGCTCTGCAGAGCCTCCTTGCTGAAGCCAGTTGTTTTTTCCACAGTTACACGCCAGCGACCAAAGAGAACATCAAGGTGAAGGAGGGAGATGCAACAGAAGTGAACTTCTCCTTGCAGCCGACTGTGATGCCACCAGCTCCTAACGTCACACAGCTCACGGCAGCGCCTGCCCCTGTCACTGCCATCACCCCCACGCCTGGGCAGGCTGAGGGCCCGAATCCAACCTCTGCCCATCAGCCCATCCAACCCGTGGACTTCCGCCACCACCACTTCTCGGACATGGAGATCTTCCTGCGGCGCTACGCCAACGAGTACCCCAACATCACCCGCCTCTACTCCGTGGGCAAGTCCGTGGAGCTGCGGGAGCTCTACGTCATGGAGATCTCCGACAACCCCGGCGTCCACGAAGCAGGTGAAGTGGGAAATCCTTTTTAGCAAGGCACAAATGTAAAGTGATCTCCTTTACGCTGGCAGAGGCAGAGCAAAAAGGAGTGTAGAGCTGGCACCTCTCCTGAGAGACTGAGCTGCTCCTTATAGTATCCTTTATAGCAAGTGCAGTGGGTGGCACTGTGTTGGAGCATTGCTGGGGACATCTGTGCTGGTCATGGAGCTGTAGGGAAGAAGGACCCAGAGACTTCCCTGAGACGTTGTTCTTTTCGGGGTTGTGGGAGCAGAAGTGTGAGTTTTAGGTAAATGCCCTCCAGCTAAGCCTGCAGGAGCAATGCTCGAGGTGAGGAGGTGTCTCCAAGCTGTAACATAGTGGTTATAATTGTCTTTGTGGTGTAACCATGTGTCTGCAGGTGAGCCAGAGTTCAAGTACATCGGTAACATGCATGGGAATGAAGTTGTGGGGCGAGAGCTGCTCCTGAACCTCATCGAGTATCTCTGCAAGAACTTTGGCACAGATCCTGAAGTGACTGACTTGGTCCAGAGCACACGGATCCACATCATGCCATCTATGAACCCTGATGGCTATGAGAAGTCCCAGGAAGGTATTGCTGTCTGTGCCAAAATCTGTGGGGTTCCTAGCTCTCAGAACAAGCCTTTGGGTTCATGGAATCCCTGGGAAATCTGGAAGCCTTGCTGGAGCAGGAGTGCTCTCCACACAGGGAGCCTGGAAAGGGATTTGGTGTGTGCTGTGGGATGAGTGGGTGGACCCTGATTGATGGATGCTGGAAGCTGTTGGGGAGAGCTCTTATACTTCAGCAGTGCTGTGAGCTGCCCCATTTGGGTCCCCTGATAGTTTGTGGCTAATCCAGGGCTTTCTTTAAAAAAAGACATTTCTTTGACACAGCTCTTACTTGCTATGCTTTAGTCCATGCTCTTAGTAAATGCAGTATGGGAGCCAGGCTGTCTGCAGAGCACTTGTCCAAGGATAACATAGACTTCTATCATGAGGCTGAAACTGGCAAAAACATTCTTCAGGGAAGTCTTAGAACAACGTGGCTCTTGCAGATTGACAGAATGGAGACTGTCCAGAATAACTTTCTGGAAGCAGAGCTCTGCTTGAGTTTAACAAAGAACTTGTCTGGCTGGTTTGAGAAGGTGAGCTCTGAGGTTTCTGTGGTCGTGACATCCGGCTGCAGAGATTGTTCATGGTTCAGTGCCTTTCTGCTGGTCTGACTGCCCTGAGAGCCTGAGCAAACACCCACTGAAAGGGCCCCCAGGCACTGCTGCACAGAGCAGCCCACTTGCTGGGAGGGTCTGGGTGCTCCTTTCTGGGTGCAGGGGGCCAGCACTGCTGTGCTCTCTGCTCTCTTTCCTAACTTGTAAACTCTGTAATAAGAGGCTGAAGCCTCTTCACAGGGCATGAGCTTGAACTTGTGTTTCATTTTCAGGAGACAAAGGAGGTACCGTCGGCAGAAACAACAGCAACAACTATGACCTGAACAGGAACTTTCCAGATCAGTTTGTCCAGGTGACAGATCCTCCACAGCCAGAAACTCGTGCTGTCATGGCCTGGCTCAAGTCTTACCCATTTGTGCTCTCAGCAAACCTGCATGGAGGTACCACATCCAAACCAAGCTCCTTCCTCTGTATACTGGGCTTTGTGGAATGGGAGTTTGCAGAGTTGTCTCCACAGTGTTCTAGGTGTGCACTGAGGAGCTCTCGTGCTGCAAGAGGGAGCAGAAACTGGAAACAGAGGGTGAAAACCATGTCCCCAAACATGTTTGTAGGGAGTTGAGGCGGCTGCTGGGAAGATCCCGACCACTTCTCTGAAGAGGGAGCATCTGGGAGATGGGGATGGACTCTCTTGTCAGCAATTGCTCAGCAGATGGTCTGGGAATGGGGATACAGAGCTGTGGCTGCTAAAGGCTTCACAGCATTTATAGAATGAGTGCAGTCCTGAGGGTTCCCTGCCTTGAATCGCATGGCAGAACTGTGAAATTTGCTGTAATTTAATTATCCTTTTGGAGTGTTCTAAATTAAGTCTCTGTGTATTATAGCTTACTCCCTAGACAGTTTGTCTGCTGGCTTGTAGCTGTGGTAACTTGCAGGTGGATGCTTTGTTGCCAGCATGTTTGGTTAGTAGTGCAGAAGTGTTGTGTGTGGGTGTGAGGGGGCTGGCAGGTCTCCAGCTGCAGTGGTGTCTGGGGTTTCATGGTGCTATTAGTACAGCTTCCTTGGGGAAACCTTCAGCAATAAACTCCAGAAAGCTGAAAAACTACATCATTTGGGTCAAAAGCACCATGCATGTTCTAGGAAATTCTTCCCCTTGCTTTCAGTTTTCGTGAAAGCAATTATTATGTGTTTGTGTTCAGCCCTCCTTCATGTAAGAGCCAAAGCTTTGATGTTGTTGTGACTTTGGTTCTCCTTCCCAGCTAGGTGTGGTGTTATCTCTTCCTGTGCTTCTGTCTCTTCTATCCACTGGGCTTAATGCTTTGTTTAATGCCAAGTCTTGAGAAGCAGAAGGCTTGGCACTTGCTGGAGAAAAATTTCCACTGTTACGCTGAGTGTCACTGGGAAAGCACACAAGTATGAGCCAAAGCTTGTTCTGCCTGCAGGTTCCCTGGTGGTTAATTACCCCTTTGATGATGATGAGCAAGGAGTAGCCATATACAGTAAATCCCCAGATGATGCTGTATTCCAGAAGCTGGCACTTGCGTACTCCAAGGTAAAGCTCTAACAGGAAAATGGGCACATCCTGCTAGGTTGGCTCCTGGGAAACTCCTCTTCAGCTTCCAGGAAACCTCTTGAGTAGCTGGTAGAGGTGGGTGCAGGCACTGTGGGTGAGCCCCTGGTGTTGGAGCAGAGCAGGAAGTTCCTAGAGGAGGCTCCCATTCCATGAGTGATGCCCAGCTGTCTGCAGGCAGTGAGGGAGGAGAGCTCTGTGCAGGCACTTTTTAGGGTGGTGGAAAATGCTGCTCTTGGGCTGGGAGGAGATATCTGGATATCTGGGCTGGGGTTGGGTGTGGGTATGGGTGTGGGTGCAGTCAGTGCTGCAGTGATAGACACACATCTGTGTTTGGTAACCCTGAATGTGTGACTAAGGGTAGAACAAGAGTGGCTTGGAGTGCAAGCTCACCTTCACATGTTGCATCTTGTTTTATAGGAAAATGCAAAGATGTACCAGGGAAGCCCTTGTAAGGATATGTACCCCAGTGAGTACTTCCCACATGGCATCACTAATGGGGCTCAGTGGTACAACGTTCCAGGTAAAGTACACCTTAAATCTCCTGCTCTGTTTGTCTTCCAGTTAATGCATGTGCAGCTGAAATAATTTAGTCTGATCAGTCAGGAGCTCTGCATTGGTCAGCTCAGATTAATGAGACTCAGGTTTCTTTTATAACCTCTTAAATAATGTACCCTAATAAAGTTATTCCTGGGGGAAGGAATTTATAGTGTAGTTTCTCTGGCTATTAGCAAAACAATTTCATAGAATTTTACAGTGCTTTATTAGCATGAAAGGTATTTACAAGAAGAAAGGTTATTTGTCTGCTCTTTGGCATCCCTTTGAAGCTTGAATCCTGCCCTGTGTAAACCCTTTTTCCTTCAAGTTTGTATTTCATCTTTCTCTACTATCTGATTTTTTTTTTTTTTTTTTTTGAGCTGTGGCTTCAGAAGTCAACACTTCTTTTACATTCTTGTTGTAGGTGGGATGCAAGACTGGAATTACTTACATACAAACTGCTTTGAAGTGACCATTGAGTTGGGCTGTGTGAAATACCCAAAAGCTGAGGAGCTGCCCAAGTACTGGGCACAGAACCGGCGCTCACTGCTGCAGTTCATGAAACAGGTGAGGTGCTTTGACCTCAGGCAAGGTTTGCTCGACCTCTGGGGTTTGCTTTAGGCAAGCCACAAGGAACAGGGTGATCTGGCCAGATTCCTGGCCACACTGGGTACCTGCTCTGCAGAAAGCACTCCCATCAGAACCTGTCTCAACTACTCTCTCTTCTCAACTTAACAAAAATCTGTGTGGAAATAGCATCCAGAGAATGCAGGTGGGGGCTTTTTATGTACCACTGCTGTGGGTTTTCTGAGGCTGGAATATCCCTTATATCCTCCTCCTATCTGAGTGGGGCTGGTGCTGCACACGTGGGGTGTGCAAACAAAGGTGTGGAGCAGAGAGCACCGTGCTGACACCCTGAGCCAAACAATTGCTCATTGTACTCATCAGGTGATCTTTGTCCACGCCAGCTGCTGGCCAGTCCAACCTGAACCCTTTGGGAACATCTTGCTCCTCTGGGAATGCTGAAAATGTGAGGGGTGGGAGGCAGAGTGAGGGCTGGCACTCAGCAGAGCTCCTTTGTGCAGGTTCACCAGGGTGTCTGGGGCTTTGTGCTGGATGCTGTGGACAACAGGGGCATCCTCAACGCCACCATCAGCGTGGCTGACATCAACCACCCGGTGACCACCTACAAGGATGGAGACTTCTGGCGCCTCCTGGTGCCAGGGATGTACAGAATCACAGCGTCTGCCCGAGGGTGAGCAAGCCCCAGCACGAGGAGCAAACAGCTTCATGACTGACTTCCCCCTCAGGAGTATTCCATCACCTCTGCCTGCCTACAGCACACGCAGGCGTGGGGGTTTCTCCTGCCCTCTGGCCTGTGCAGAGATAGCAGTGGGAGACTACTGTGTGTCAGACTGCTCACCTGGCACTGGTGTACAATCCCAGTCTTTCCTTGTTAGGAGTGGATAACTTGCTGTCTTTAGGGAAAATTCTTTTCCAGGCAGCTGCCCACAGAAGTGGCTTGATCACTTCAATGCTGCCAAAACTCTGTGTTAAAGCAGCCTGACTTGTTGTCTTGCCAGTCTGCCATGTAGCCCTGCAACACCTGAGCCAAAAGCAGCTCAATGCCGTGTTGGGCCCTGAGTTGTTCCCTGTCCTCCTGCCATTCCTATGTCCCTTTGAGCTGTTCTTGCTCCTCATTTCTATGCCTCTCACTGTGGGCAGGGGAGCAGTGACAGTCGCATGTGGGTGTGGAGTCAGGTATGGGGCTGTTTTATTGTGCAAGGTTTCAAGTGCCTTATATTTTCTTGTACCTTCTTTTCCCCGGGCAGGTATGATCCACTCACGAAGCTGGTGGAAGTTGACAGCAAAGGTGGGGTGCAGGTCAACTTCACTCTTTTAAGGACAGACAGCAAAGTGGAGGAAGGGAAGACACTGGTCTTGAACACCCCAGACACCAGCAACCCCAACGAGAAGGAGTTTGAGACCCTGATCAAAGATCTCTCTGCTGAGAATGGTCTGGAGCGGCTCCTGCTCACCTCCTCCAGGGATGTGATTCCCTACAGATACAGGCCCTACAAGGACCTCTCAGAGTTCCTCCGAGGCCTCTATCTCAACTACCCACACATCACAAATCTCACCAGGTGAAAACAAAGCAGCAAGCTGGGCTAGGGATGTTGTGAAGTTGTTAGTCATGAACACAGGGCAGAGGTGGGGAGTTCATCCCTCTCTTCCCTGTGCTCTCTGAGATGGAGGGAGCCCCATGTGTAAGGACATGGTAGCAGAGCAGTGGCTGCACAGCCTCAAAGGTGCATCCATGTGCTTTTCCCTGACTTAGATCCCTAGGGATGTGTGGGACTGGCAAAATTCCCAGCACTGATATCCCAGACTTCTGCAGATATCTCTGCTCCTTACTATTATGTCTGTTCTTTCAATCCTTTCTGACATCCACCCTGCTGATGAGTCCCCAGCAAAAATGACCAGATTTGACTTACAAATCTCAGATGGCCTTTTTTTCATTGTCTGCCTCCAGATTTTGTTTCAGTAGTGCAAGACACTTTTGTGTGAGCTTGCCCTGGGCCAAGGTCTGTGCCCTCCTGCAGAATACCAGCTGCTGCCATCCTCTGCTTTCCTTTGTGACCTGTAGCGCTTACCCTCTGTCAGCTTTAGAAAGCACAAATCCCTTTGTCCCAGGGCCTCATTTGCTTGTTGTAACCAGGCACAATGTGCTCATGTGCTGTCCCTGCTGGTGCCAAGGCTGCTTTGCTGATCTGTAGCCTCTATTGTCCCTGCAGTTGCATCAGCCCTGAGCCTGTTCCCTGCTTTCCCTGCACTCAGCTTGCCAACTTAACAGCATGGCTGTAGCAACAGCTCCTGCATTACTGGGAACAGGCTTCTTTTGTCCTGCTTTATAAATTAGTTTGATGTCCAGATGTATCCTGCTCTGAAGGGAAAAAAGATACAAAACAAAAGCCACCACTGGCAGCACAGAGGATCCAGCAGTTCCACATTTATCGTGATCTCATAGGCTGTGTGGAGACATATGTAGCATTGGATATTCTGTGCATCTGGACCTGGACACACCCTTACCCAAATGATGGTGTTCAAACTGAGGTTCAGAGTGAATTCTGTCCAGTGCTGCTGCAAATCTGCCCTCCTGATCTGGTTGTGTTTCTCTTGCCTTTGTGGCCTCCCGCTGGAGGCTGGCAGCAGTTCCTTCCCACACCGGGATTTCTCCATGAGCTGAGGCTGGAGTTGCAGCTCTCTTGCTGAGCTGACTCTCCCATTTCCCATCTCTTGGCAGTTTGGGTCAGAGTGTGGAGTTCCGCCAGATCTGGTCCCTTGAAATCTCCAACAAGCCCAACGAGTCCGAGCCTGAGGAGCCCAAGATCCGCTTTGTTGCTGGGATTCACGGAAACGCTCCCGTTGGGACAGAGCTGCTCCTGACACTGGCAGAATTTCTCTGCATGAACTACAAGAAGAATGCTGCTGTTACAAAGGTGAGAGGCCAATCCAAAGATCTCCTTGGAGCCTTCCAGCTGTAGCATGAGATGACAATGCTCACTGGGAGAGAGTCCTGCCAAAACTGGCTTGGGGCTTGTGTGTAATGGGGAGATGCATGATCCACAGGACATGAACCTCAAACTGCAGCTCCTGGGTCAAGATCTGGGGAAATGAACCCTACTCATTGCACTTTGTGCTGTTTCTGCTTTTGCTCAGCTGATTGACCGCACACGGATTGTGATTGTGCCTTCCCTGAACCCAGACGGACGCGAGATCGCGCAGGAGAGAGGCTGCACCTCCAAGATGGGCCAGACCAACGCTCATGGCAGAGATCTGGACACGGATTTCACAAGTAAAGCAACTGCCTCATGGTTGGGTGGAGAGGTTGGGTTACAGGGTCTGCTTATAAAGAAGGCAGTGCTCCAGGCAACACAGCTGCTGGGAAGCTTCCAGAGCTCGGATCATCTTTACAGACAGCAATTTTGCAGTCTCTTATGTGCAAGAGACAAAGCAGAGTTATTTGGGAATAGGAGAGGTCAGATAATACCTGATGTATTTTTAGTCTTAATGGATTTCTTTCATCTCTGAAAAAATGCCCTCTGTTCATGCTCCCCAGAAAGAGTTTCCTTTTTTCCTGCTTTTCTGGTTTCCATGTAACTGTATCCATAGCACTGTATCAGCCCGCCCTTCCTGAGGAGGAAATGTTCTCTGCCCAGGTTTGACTGGGGTCATCCTAACTCCTGCCTTAAGAAAATGTCAGTGCTGTGACAGTGTTGTGAGCAAACATACATGAAATACCTTCTGCAACATGAAAGGAAATAGCTTGGGGAAACTGTGGTGTTGCACGTTTGTTTAGCTTTGCAGATGGATTCTCTCATGGATAGTGTGGGTTGGGTGCTTTACTTGATTGGTCAGAGGCATCTGCTGAGATCTGACAGAGGCCTTCTCACACCTGCAGCAGACCTAATTTCAGACATAAAGGATGTACTTCGGGCCTCTCAAACAGCAGAAGAAACTGTTCTTACTTCCCTTTTCTATTTGTTGTTCTGATTTATAGGCAATTACTCCCGGTACTCAGCGGCACGGGAGCCTGAGACCAAAGCCATCATCGAGAACTTGATACTGAAGCGGGATTTCAGCCTCTCTGTTGCTCTGGATGGAGGATCTCTGCTTGTCACTTACCCCTATGACAAGCCAACACAGTCAGGTGTGACCAACTGCATGGTTCCCCTCAGGCTATCTCTGCAGAGGTTGATGTGACCCCATGCTGTAAGGGCTTTTTGTGCTCGTGGTGTTCTGTAGCCTCCTTTGTGTTCAGCCCTTTGTGTGTGGAGTTGACAGTCTGTAAGTAAATCTATAAAACCTCACAGGGTTCAGCTAGGGATCAGAACATTTACAATTTCTATGCCTACAGCAGTATTTCAACCTTTCCTCTGCCAGAACCAGTATAAAGTCTGGTTTTGATTTTTGATACCGCCCTTTCTTGTTAGAGGAAATAGGAATGCTCCTGAAACAATGTGTCTCTATTGAGTACAGGATCATGGGGTTAAAATGGGAATCTGCCCCTGCAGGGAACAACAGTTGCATGCTCAAAGTCTCACTTTTCCTGTTGCAGTGGAGAACAAAGAAACACTAAAGCATTTGGCATCTCTATATGCAAACAACCACCCAGTGATGCATTTGGGCCAGCCAGGCTGTCCAAATAAGTCAGGTATGTTTGGTTGAATCCTTTAACCCCCTGACAGCTTGTGGCAGAGTCTGCTGGGCCAGCTCTGGCTGACAGCTGTGTTTTTGCTCTCACAGATGAGAATATTCCTGGTGGAGTGATCCGTGGCTCAGAATGGCACAGTCACCTGGGAAGTATGAAGGTACTGCTGCACAGCACAGAGGTTTTCATCTCTGCTAAACAACCAATAAAAAGCATATTTGTCCTGATGTCTGGGCAAAGCCTCTCCCCCTCCAGCTTTACTTTGCAAAGCTTTTTTAATATCTCTTTCCTTGTAACTGTGGTTTTGTTTTTTTTCAGGATTTCAGCGTGACATTTGGTCATTGTCCTGAGATCACTGTTTATACCGGCTGCTGCTACTTCCCCAGTGCTGGACAGCTTCCTGGCCTGTGGGCAGACCACAGGAAATCTCTCCTTAGCATGCTTGTGGAGGTGAGCTGCAGTCTGTGGGAGGAAATTCTGGAAGGGAGTGAAGTGATGGGGAGGGGGAGAGGAAGAGAAAATAATGGAGAGTCTTTGTGGTTTTGTTGGTGCTGTGTAATTACAGATGTTCATGATTTAGGCTGTATGAGGGATGCATTGAGCAGGGGCAGAAGTGACCAGGGCATGTGTTGACACAAGAGTTAAACATCTGTGCTGTGTTGCCTTGCACTGTTATTTTTTGTGAGGGTCAGGGATGGAGAGTGGGCTGTGTTTTAGAGGGAAAACAGATCTCATTTTAGTTACAAGTGCACTGTAAGCTTGGATCTGAACGTGAAGTGTTTGAAATGCTTTGTTTCAGGTCCATAAGGGAGTGCATGGCATTGTCCAAGACAAGAATGGCAGGGCAATTTCTAAAGCTGCCATTGTTCTGAATGATGGCTTGAGGGTCTACACTAAAGAAGGTGGCTATTTCCACGTGCTCCTGGCTCCAGGTTTTCACAGCATTGATGCAATAGCCAGCGGGTACCAGCAGAAACATGTCAAGGTACATAATGACCATCTTGGAGAGGTTCCCCCATTCCCTGTCACATAAAATCTTCCCTGTTTGGGCTCTGCCTGGTTGTGCCTGTGTTTAGCTGCTGATTAGGTGCCAGCAGGAGCTGTTTTCTGCCTTGACAGAATGGATGGAGAACAACTTGCCAGCACAGCAGGGTGGTTTTGGGGATGCCTTTTCTTTCCTTGGCACTTTTCTTTGACCAGGGCATGACGAGGCAGATGACAAGTGTCTCTCTTGTCTGGATCCCCAAGCTCTGAGGTGATCTAACCTCTCATGTCTTTCTGCAGGTCTTTGTACGTGATGATGCACCCAGCTCTGTGTTCATAGTATTTGACACAGAAAACAGGATTTTTGGACTGCCAAGAGAGCTGGTTATAACTGTGGCAGGTACTGTGATATATTTTATCAAAGCTTTGAGCTTTGCTTTCTCTACCAGTTCTTGCTGACAGAGATCCCCACTGAACTGGGAAAGCAGCCTGCAGGCCTAAAGTATTTCCTGCTTTCCTTTCTGAACACACTTTTGTCCTTGCAAACTCATCCAACAGCCTTTGGTTCTGCTTGGTAGGAGGGAGGGAGGAAGTAGAGTAATTTGGAGGGTCCAAAATGTACTTTGACATGTCTGAAAGGGGGAGAGCTTGTGTGCATAGGAGATCTTGCTTCTTCGAGGCTTTAAGTGTTGTGACATCAGGTAAGCCTGAAGAGATTATTTTCTCAAGGTGGCAGCTGCTGAGGAGGGGTGTGTGGGAGTTCAGACCCAGTGATCTGTAGTGGAGCTTGGTGATAATCTCCTAGATTTCCAGCACAGAAAATGGTGTGTGTCCTGTTCTGGGAGCAACTCTCCTGTCCTCCATGGCCTAGGAGGAAGGAGCAGGGTCACAGTGAAGCGAAGAAAGTGTTGTGACTGCAGGAGGGAGGAGAGGTGCTGGCAAGCTTGGGAGCTTCTGGCATGAAGGAACATGGCATTAACTTTGGTGTCCTCTCTCTGGCAGGTGCCAGCATGTCTGCCCTGGTGCTCACTGCCTGCATCATCTGGTGTGTGTGCTCCATCAAGTCCAACAGGCACAAGGATGGCTTCCACCGCCTCCGGCAGCACCACGACGACTACGAGGACGAAATCCGCATGATGTCCACGGGCTCCAAGAAATCCCTCCTGAGCCACGAATTCCAGGATGAAACAGACACTGAAGAAGAAACACTGTACTCCAGCAAACACTGACACCTCCAGGGCAGGAAAGGAGGTTCCCATGGACCAGACCCGGTGGTGGGGGGCGATCCCTGTGGTTGAGTTTTGAAATGTTGGCTTCAGGATGTGGCCTCCAGAGGGGTGGGTGGCAGCTCCCAGCTTCCCTCTGTTTGCTCTGTTCCTGTGTGCAGGCACTCAGTGGGTGTTGGAGGCTATTTCTGAGATAGGGACATGGTTTGTTACATTTTTGGGTCAAGATCTGGAGGTTTATATGATGTGGTTTGAAAGGCAGCTTTGACAGGGTGGCCAGCAGAGCTCTTAGCATTTCCCCAGCATCTCAGCACAGGGAGCAGATGGTGGGGAAGTGCCCCAAGACCTGCACGGGGTCGTGGTCACAACACTCCAAAAAAGGTTTCTCTACCTATTTTGATTTCATATTTTCCACTACATGCTTAGGGGAAGACAGATCCTTCATGTGATTCCACATTCTGCAGAGCAGCCCTCAGAAAAAGCCCCTCCCAAAAAAAAAAAAAAAGCCTTTGATTCTCAACTGTTCCCTTGGAGCTTTTCCCACCGTGGGTTGCTGTGGCCTGCTGTGACCTGCAGTGGTTGTGGAGCTCTAATGTGTCACTCAGGGAGTGGCTTGGCCTCCTGAAGGCTGGGGGAGATGACATGGCTCTTGATGTGAGCTGGAGAAAGTCAGAGCTTCAGTGAACTCTGACAGAGCTCCACTGCCTGCCAGCTCTGCCATGCTGCTGTTCCTGAGTTCTGGGGAGCAAAGAAACTTTATCCCCATCACCCTGGTTGTGGTTTTTTTGTGTCATAGGCTTGGCTTTGGGGTCTCATGTTTGTGTTCCAATAGCTCAGTGTCTGAAAGAGCAGCTGGAAGGTTGTTCTAAGCAAATTGTTTCACTGATCTGTAGAAAACCCGATCAATTTTGCTCAAATCCACCACTATTGAGGAGGAAACAGTGAAATCTGACCACTGCTTTATATTTGAGCATTACTGGAGCAGCAGGGAGAGGTCATGGGAGTATCCATGGCCCAGCTTTGGTGCTAAATTCTGAAGAAAACCTGCACCATTTGCCACTGTCCACCTAGTACCATTTAATCACTGAGCTCTCATGGCAGGCAGCAAATTCCCCTCTGGCTTGGCTCCGTTCTGCTCCTGCAGCATCCCTGGAGTGTGGAGCAGGAGCTCCACCTGTGTGTGTGGCTGCAGCTGTGGTGCAGGGGATGAGGAAAGGCTGAACTGTGCTGAAGGAGAAGGGAAAAGCTGCCAAATTCTGTTGTGTAGCACTTGGCAGGAGGTTGGAAAGAGGAGCCGCAGCACACATCCCCAAGACACATGGGATTTGTGGGGAATAGAAGGCATGTCCAGAAGGAAAGACTGGCTGAAATGTTTGATTTCCAAAGCCTTTATGTATCTCTGATGTTCCTGTGCTTTCTGCAGAAGCAGAAGGCTGGGGTTAGAATAGGCACTTATTTTCTTGCTGCTCATTTTCTTTTTTAATTCTTGCCCCACTGACCTGATTTCTGGGGTGCAGGAGCCTTAGGCCTCGAGTTTGCCCTGAGCTGCTCTGTCCTGCAGAGGCCTGGGGGTGTCCACTGGTGAAACCTGCACGTGGTGTCTGTGGGTGGAGGGGTTGCACCCAAAAATCTAATGGGGTCTGCTCTGCAGGGCTCTGACCTGGCCTCCTCTGGGGGAACAGCCCCACTGAAGTCTTGTGGGCAATGTCACCTGGGGCAGAAGCTGTTTTTCTCCCCTACCTGTGGAAATGCCCTTCCAGAACCACATGGCTGCAGCTGTGCTGCCCTGGTCATCATCTCAGCTGGTTCTGTGCAGGGACAGAGAACCCTCGGCCACCAGTGCACCTCCTTCCCTGTTCCACAGGGAATTCTATTGCAGGAAGCACAAGGTGTGGCTGGGGAGGCGTGCTGGCAACAGGGAGATGAGGCTGAGCATTCCCCGTGCTCCTGGCCCACATCTGCTGTGAAAGGACTGCTCTGGTTGCCTTGTGCAGGAACCAGGGACATCTCTGTGCCCGTTCCCAGCTCACTGTGCTGAGCAAGGAATGGGGTTTGGTCTCTTTTGGTCCCTTTTTGTCCCTTTTCCACGTGTAATGGGCTGCAGGACACCAGCACATAGTAGCATTAATCCTGCCTCGTCTCTGAACTGTTCCTCCTTTAACAAGAGACACAGTAGGTTTTATTTAAAGTCGAGTTTGCAGATGGCTCTTAGGGCTATATTTGGGCTTTATTTGCTCTGGCAGCAGGTAACGGACAGAGCTGGCCCTGCTTTGTCCCTGTAGCAATAAGTCCTGTTAGGAACCGGCCCTTTCCCTCAGAGTGCATTTCGGAATTAGCTGTGGGAGTAGGTGTGTACATTTAAGGTGAGTGGATTTGAGATGTTTTGCAAACGTGTGAGACTTTTCTACGCAGCAGGACCAAGGGAGGTGCCTGGCTCCGGCTCCACCTCCCTGCTCGGAGCTTCGCAGGCACTGCGGCTGTTCTGGGCGCTTTGGGAAGGCAGGAGCGGCTCCCCGTGCCCTCGGTCCGTCCGTCTGTCCGTCCACCCGTGCCCCGGGCCGAGAGGAGCCGGTCCCTGCGGGCGCCGTCCCTGTCGCTGTCGCTCCGTGCACTTGTGCCTTCAAATAAATGTCCATTTTCAAAGGGACTTGAATCGCAGCGGGAGGGGAGGG
>VXBQ01014498.1:25410-72058 GCA_013400175.1 Phainopepla nitens
GGCCGGCGGGCGCGGGCGGTGCCGGCCCGTCAGCCATGAGGCGCCGGTGCCTGCTGAATGAACCCTCCCGGGGCCGCGGGTGAGGGGCCGCGGGTGTCCAGCCGTGCCCTCCCGTGGCGTGGGGCCCTTCCCCAGCCGTGAGGGCCCCCTGTCCCCTGTGGGTTTCCGTTCCTGTGAGGACGGGACCCGCGGAGGTGCGGGGTCCCGGCGCGGGTCCGTGACTGTCCCCCGCCCCGCGCAGATCTCAGGAAGCAGGCGAGGCAGCTGGAGAACGAGCTGGACCTGAAGCTGGTCTCCTTCAGCAAGCTCTGCACCAGCTACAGCAGCACCCGAGACGGAAGACGCGACAGGTATAGGTACTAGCCCGTTTCTTTATGTTTTAAACGCTGCCTGTGGTGCTTGGTGCGGTTTTATCGTTTGCTGAGCGCTGGTCCCACCTGTGGCTCTCAACGCTTGGCTTCTTGGGAAGCTTTCAGCGCTTCTTGCTGCCGGTGCTGCTCTTGATGGCATGCTGGTGTGTGAGTCAGGCTGTGGGTGACATGTCACTGGGCAAAGCTGGATTTAAACTTCATTCTGTGTGGGATCGCTGAGCTTTATCATCTTCGTTATGCCGGCTTAATTCTGAGTTTTTCTTGTATTAAACTAGCAGGAGGGTTTTAGGGGCTTCAGTATTAGGGGAATTACACCTCCCAGGTGGGCTGGTGTGCTGTTTGTAATCCCAGTTTTAAGGGAACTGGAGCACTGAGCAGCTGTGCAGGGAACAAGCCCTCTCTTCAAAATGAGTGGCTGTTTCTTCCTGTCTTTCTGCTGAGGTGAGTAATAATCACAGAACAGCTCGGGTTGGAAGGGACCTCAGAGATCATCTTGTTCCAACCCCTCTGCCATGGACAAGGACAGTGTTAATGAGAATAATAAGAGCTGCATATGTGTTTTTAGATGTGTGTATGTTTACATAGTCTGTGTGTATATACAGGGTTTCTTTTTGCTTTAATCGCATTTATGTTTAACTGAAGAATTAATCTGGTAAAACTCCTCAAATCTATCTTGTGAGCCAGAGGTGAGCTCTTCCCTGCAGTTCCCCTGCAGCAGGGATTATCAACCTCTCTGTCTGTCTATTTGCAGCCTTTTCCTTGCTTATTAACTGTATCATTTGTGAGTGTTGGTGCTTTAGATATGTGTTGATATTTTTCTATCTTATTTATTTTAATAACTGAATCAATTTTGTACCTCTTCCTCAATTTACAGTTCTGGAAGCCTGAGAGCACCTCAGCAAAGATCATGTTACTCTTGAGCAGCCCTAGTTTCACTTTTGTTTCTGCCTCTGTGCTGTTACTTACCACAAAATCTAATTGTTTTCATTATTTTTGCTGTCCTGGGCCAGACTTACTTCTTTTACTCAAGTTAGGGTAGATTTCCAGAGCCATGAGTATTCTCTGAGGGGTGTTAGTTGCCACAGTTCTGCAGGCTGGTCTGAGATGTGACTTTTCCTTGTGGTTTCAGTTTATAAGCAGATAGGGAAGGTGTGTGAAACTAGTTGTGATAAAGGTCTGTGTTGCTCTGTAGGACAGTGATTACTTAATAGGTCAGAGGGTTGTCCTAACACTGTGTTATTCAGGTGTGATTATGTTGCTGGAGTAACATGCTGAGAGTGCAGTGCTCCCTTCTGCCAGTAAATAAATAAATCAGGCTTAAAAGTTGGGGGAGGAGGACACTGGTGTCAGGCATTTCTGCCCAGGAGAGGTGGTATTTCCTGCAGTTGACACTGTGTCATCTGTTCAGATAAGAGTTAAAGGCATGTAGAATAAGAAAATATAATTTTTCTGAGCTTATTTGATCTCTAGCAAACCTGGGTGTAGTGGAGCTTTCCAACCCCTGTTGCTGGTGTTTCCTTATTTCTGGCATTTAATGCAACTTTTCAATAACTGCTCCTCCTCTTCTCCTCAGCTCTGACACAACTCCTCTATTAAATGGATCAAGCCAGGACAGAATGTTTGAGACCATGGCTGTGGAGATTGAGCAACTTTTGGGAAAGGTAACTTGAGTTAATTTGGGTTTATTTCAGCATTCAGGGGATATCACAATCCGGATTGCTCTGATGGGCATTAGGAAATCCGAGTGTGGGTGTTGGGCAAGGTGTGCATGTCTAGCTGGCTCCTTCAGCTTGTGCACTGTAGTTTTCTTGCAAGAGTGAGCCATTTCACGTTTTCTGGGGTGTTTTTCCTCCTGTAGCTGACTGGGATCAACGACAAGATGGCAGAGTACACCAACAGCGCGGGCGTGCCGTCGCTGAACGCGGCGCTGATGCACACGCTGCAGCGCCACAGGGACATCCTGCAGGTAACAGACAGGCCTCTCCCCTGCCTTTATGTTCTTTCTTTGGTAAAATAGTAATTATTATTATCTGTGCTGATAGCACAGCATGCTGGAGTGGCTCACCAGGAGCTGTGAATGCCGCTGGCTCCATCTCGCTTTCCTTCTCTCCAGGCACCCGCTGAACTCTGAGTTGAAAAAAATTGTGGGTTTTGTGTCATATTGCTGACTAGAACTCGGCTGAGGAAGAACAATAAAGGGGGCCTGCCTTGTGTGGGAGGGTTTTATATAGCAAAAGGGGAATTGTAGTGAATTACCTTGTCTGTATGGTTTGTCACGTAACAATGTGCAAGGGAACATCACGCTTCAGAAGACATAAAAGCTCCTGAGCTTCTCAAGGAAGATGAAGGAAATGTGATGGTTAATGCTACCAGTCAGTGCTATAAATTAACCATGTTTTCATGGTGTAGTACTGTTAAAATGCATATTTTATTTAGCTGGTCATGTACAGTTTGGTATCTGTGCAATCCATACACAGTGTGAAAAGCACTTGTATGAATGGTTAAAATTGTTTTGGTGCATACCATCTGCCAGTTAAATTGGGTTTTGAGAAGTACCAGCTGCCTGAAATGGTTAAAAATTTAAAATTGCAACTTAAAAATAAAAGTTGTCTTTATTGTTTAGAAAAGACTTTTTTTTTTAATCTGGTGTAACAATGGAATAAACTCAAGAAAGTCTTCACCACACCAAAGAAGTTTTATTAGGGCTTCTGATGGGAAATCTCAACACAAACCAATTCCTCAGAAAGGTGAGGATATCTGAAACTGGGAGAAGGAATTACAGTGGATTTCCCTCCACAGCTGTAGCTGCAGCCATCAAATTTAGCAACTACTCTAAGAGCAGTGAGTTTTAAGAATACTTTGGATTAACTTCCAGCATTTCTGCTGTCGAATTCCTAAGTTGGTCTTGCACTTTGTATTGGAGAACAGTTGACAATTTTAAAGGTGGCTAGATCTCCTGTGGGTGAATTGTGTTGCTCAGCTGACCTCAGGACCCTAATTTTGGAATAACTGTTTATTATTGCAGGATTACACACACGAATTCCACAAAACCAAAGCAAACTTCTTGGCAATACGAGAAAGGGAGAATCTGTTGGGATCAGTACGGAAAGATATCGAGTAAGTTGTGTTTGCTCCAGCACAGCTGTGGGACTGTCCTCCCAGGGAGAAGGTGGAGAGAGTGCTTGGCATAGCTGACGTGTCTGTGCTCTGAATAAAGCAAAAGAAGTTCCTTGAATTCACAGTTCTCATTGAGGGTCTGTTCTGTTGGGTTTTAGGTCGTACAAGAGCGGGTCTGGCGTGAACAACAGAAGAACAGAACTGTTCCTGAAGGAGCACGAGCACCTGCGGAAGTAGGTGTTGTTTCCTATTTATTTGTGTTGGAGGTGCCTGACTTTTCTTAGGGGATGAACCACTTGAATTTCATGCAGCTGGTTAAACATTTGTGGCTTGTGCTGAGTGTGAACTGTGTAGGGTGGATAATAGTCATGGTAGTGTCAGTGATTTGGGCTTTAGGATCTTGTCAGTGACAGTTTTGTGTTGTCTTCAGGGGCTTTTGCAGGTCACTTGTGACTCAGACCTCCTCCTCCCAAGGGAGTAGATGCCTTTCACTCTGACTGGGGTAAAGTTTAGGAAACAAAACAGAAACTTCCATGATTTGGCTGGGTTTCCCTCTTTTTTTTTGTGCTCAGACAGAAAAACCTTTTCTCCTTTTGTCTCTGCTGAATGTGGACAAAAAGTGATGGAAGAGATTAATTCCAGAATTACCTATGCACTTAAATATTTGCAAATTGATTCCAAGTTAGGAGGTAACAAGCCAAATAGAAAGTATTTTGTTGTTATTCCTGTTGCAGAGAGGGCATTAAGTTCTCAGTAGCTGCTTTGTGTGTCCTTGTTCAGCAGAAACAGCACAGGTGAGAGCAAAGAATTGGAGGGTTTGTGGTTTTTAGAGAGTCAGGAGATAGCTCTGGTCTTACTGCCTCTCTCCTTGCCTGTAGTTGTGCTAAACCTCAGGCTCACACGAGAGGGCAGGCTTGCATTTTAAGAAACAGATAAATAAATAATTGCATGTGGCTTTCTTATATTTAAGCTTATAGCCAGAACGGCACAAAAAACTTGTACAGGAAATTAAAATAATTTTTTTTCAATTGTGGCTTATCACCACTTCATCCTCAGTTTTCTGTAATGTCTTTAAAACTTAAAAATTCATTGAAAGCTGGAAGTAGGACTTCATTAAAGCATGATCTTGAAATAGAATGGTTAAATATTTCTGAGGTTGTAAAATACCCTTCTAAGAAACTGATATTGCCCTGAGTGCATTGTTTTGAAAAGTTGGCAAAAATTAAGAGCAAAAAACTAAAAACTAGCAGCATTTTGTAAACATTATCTGGCAGATGTCTTCAGAATTTGAGCCTAACATTTTTTGAGGCGTTGATTATTTGATTTTTTAAATATGCTAAACTCTGCAGTATGTTTATAAGATTAAGATGCATGAAAAATAAAGTTAAGGCAGTTTTAGAAATAGTTCAAAACCATCTGGGTGATTATTGGAAAATGTTAAGACTTAAAAAAAAACCCCACCACAACACTGAGGAAAAGAAAACCAGAAATAAGCATGAGTTGGGGATCTTTATTAAACATGGCCAAAATTAATCACGGAATACTCTGCAAGGTGGAGATAACTGTAAGGCCTGTGAAGAAATCCAGTGTAAAAGGAGAAGACAACATTGGCAAGAAATCAAAGCTTGCAAAACTTTTGAATTGAGAATCAGTAAGCTCAGAAAAAGATACTGGCAGAGGAAATTATTAGAGAGTTTCAACATATTTGTCTTCAGAGAAAGCAGTTAATGAGCTATTCATGCCAAAAAGCCATAAAAGCTAAGAAAAGGTCCCAAGAAATCACCAGGAGCTGGCAAATTGCACCAAACATGCTCCTAGGATAAACTGACAAGCTTTGTGTGAGTCATGATGCTGAATATTTGTAGTGCAGTAAATCCTGGTGCCAGACTAATTGACAGAAGTAGATGATGAATGTATTTACATGAGTAAAAATCCAAATGTTTTCAGTGGAGTGAAATCTATGAAAAGAGCTTGAAAAACAGACACAGGGATACAAACTTTACAATGTGTTATTATAGTCTCCAAAGCAGTGCAATAATGCCACAGGAATTATATATTCATATCAGATATTGGAGCATTCACTTGGTCTTGACCCTGCTTAATTTATTATATTAAGTACTTCAACCTATTACGTATTTATTGCATGATCTGATAACAGAATGTGTGAACTGCTGCCCCACTGCTGAGTGCCAGACTCTTCTGTCAGCCTTTTCCTTTATGCACAACCATGTGAGACAGGGTAAACACAAACTGGGGTTTTCTTGGGCTGTGTTTCCCCTGAAGGCTCTTCAGAAAGCTGCAGGGTGGGATTATTTGTGGGATGTCTCACAGGGGAGCAGGAGGAGAGACAGGAAACTCTTCTGCCTTTTGCCTAAATCTGCCTCTTCCATTTTTGTGTCACATTGTGAACACCACAAAGAAGATCCTCTCAATGTTACACAGGTAGGTAATCCTAAAAAAGGAGAGGAAATGAAAAATCTGTGAGTACCAGATGCTGCTGAATAAAAGGTTCCGGCGCACATTAGGCACGACGGGAATGACAAAAAGCACAGGCTGCACACAGCCTGCCTATGCCTGGCTTTCCATTAATGGATCCTGGATCCATTTGGCCTCCCTTTGCCAGGGTGGGGCTGGCTGCTGTGTCACTGCTGCTGGCAGCTCTGGGGGTTTCCAGTTGGGAATCCCAGTGGAGCTGGGGCAGCCCTGGGGCAGGGAGCACAGGGGGCCCCGCGCTGCCGCACCCCACGCCGGGGAGGGTGAGACAGAACCTCGTGTTCTCATCCCTTCAAAAGCTTCTCTGCTGCTCAGTCCATTTCATAAATCAGCTCTTTGTAGGGAAAGGAGATTTGTCTAGAAGTTCTGCTGGCTGTGGATAGGAGGCATGAAGTTTCCAAGTCATTTAGTTTCCTGTCTGAGTTCTCTACAGGTAATTCAAGAATA
The DNA here is from genome assembly GCA_013400175.1 of Phainopepla nitens. NCBI lineage: Eukaryota > Metazoa > Chordata > Aves > Passeriformes > Bombycillidae > Phainopepla > Phainopepla nitens. The sequence continues at coordinate 31,839 of VXBQ01014498.1, forward strand.
CCTTTGCCAAGCGCTGGAGAGATGAACAATTAACACCTAATTTTTTTAATAAAAAAATTAACCCCTCTTAATTAAAATAAGGTTGGCAGACAGATGTTGTTGAGTATTGATGCCCTATTAATATTTTTACCTAACACCTCAGATCTCTTGGCATGTCAGATGCTTAAAGAAATACCCAGTCTAGCGTGGTCATGTTTGCTATTCATTTTTGAAATCTTGTTTTCTTGGGTCTGTGCCATTCCCTGAAGGTATTTCATCTTCTCTGTTTGTGTGCTTTCGGCCAGGGGTACAGACAAGTCATCCTTTTTCTTCTAATGCTGTTTTCCATCTGAAGAAAACAATTTTGATGAACAGATCTAGCTTAGCATTTTAAAAACTGCTCTGAAAAGCGCTGCCTCAGAGAAAACAATTCTGTCAACTTAAGAGTCTGCCCTGAGAAATTCTGCAGTTATTGATGAGTTATAGTCTATGTCAGCAAAGAAGGAACTAATGTCCTTGATTAAATTTGCAATATTTTGTGTGTGTATGCAGGTGAAAAACTCCTTTGTGCTGTAGGTGAGTGATACTAGGGGGTACTGATGAGTTTGTGTAAAAATTGATGAAATCTTCAGAAGTTAAGATTGAAATTACAGATGTTATTACCTGTGATGAATTCCTTGTAAAACTAGGTGAAAACACACCAGTTCTGTCATTGGGGGGCAACTTTGTGATTATTACTTTATTACTCAGCTCCAGCACTCAAAAATTAGTCATTTATCCCTTTATAAAAGAAGTGGCTGGTGGTGAAGCAGGTGCCTGTGTGGTGCAGATATCATTAGCTGTGTTTTTAATTGTTGTCAGGTGACTGTGATGTGTCTGCTGAGTGTTGCTATGCAGCCTGTGAATCTATCCAGTAAAAATTTTTAAAAATCCTCTTAGTTGGAGTCTTGTGTGTGAGTGATGCAGGTAGATGAGATGAACCTGCTGCAAGTGTTCAGACACCCCTATGTATCTCAAAGTGTTTAAAACCAGCACAGAGAGGGTCAGGGTGCCAGAGCAGCTGGGTAAGAAACTTTTTTTGAAGGAGGAAAGAGAGGAGAGCAAACAAATCAGATGGACATGTGCTGCATGGGAAAGAGAAAACAGGAATAAGAGAAGTGAGCAAAAGAAATTACAGGAACCTGCAGCAGTTCTGTAATGGTGCTAATTAATAATACATACCTGAGATGATGAGGAAAAATTAATGTTTGTGCAGTGCTTCATGTATGTGAAGTATTCTGGAGTAAACATTTTTATTCCTTTCATTATGGCATTTTGTTATCAGCAGAGCTATTTCAAATCTCCTGCTGTTGTTTGGGCAGAAATGGGCACATTCAGTGGATAATAATCACTGGGAAAACTGCTTCCAAACTTTGTTGGTGATAGAGGCAAGATCTTAATGGAGGGAGTGACTTACTGACTGTTTTTCCTCTAAATAATGTCTTTCCTCACAAATTTTCACTTCAGCACTGATTTGCAGAGAGAAATCAGCTCAACGAGATGCAGAGACAGCTTGCAGGGTTTTTGATTACAGGTGACTTGATCTTTTGGGAGAAAACTGGCAGTTTTCTACCTTAATAGAATTTCTTTTTCTTTTGTTGTCCCTGTTCTCTGTTCTGCATGCCCTGGTTTCCATTCACTGTGCTGCTGCTGCTCAGGTTCCTGTGGATTTCAGTGGAACTTCAGGGTTGGATTAAGACCAGAGAACTGTGGTTGCCTCCCTCCCCATCCCTCTCTTAGTTCCAGTTGCAGAGGACACACAGATGCCTGGGCAGTGACAGCTCCAGCTGACACACAATTCCCCTTCTCTGCATCTCCTTCATCTTCTCTTGGAAACAGAGAGGATGCAGGAAAACCAACTAATTCACCAATTCCCTTTTCCATGCCAAGGTGGCTGAGGAAGCAGCAGGGAGGGAGGAATGTGATGAGCTTCTTCCCTGAGTGCCTGCTGCCTGCCTGCTCTGCAGCCTCAGAACTGCTGAGCTCCACTTTAATCAAGCCCTGTAAGGGCTTTTTTTTTTTTTAATTACCAAACTCGCCTCTTAATTAAACTTATTTTTTGTACATGTCAGAGGAGAATGCAGCGTTCTTGTGGTTCCATTCTCTTAACTTGAATGCAGATTTTAACTGGAGCAGCACTTGGGAGTGACTAACCTTTGCTTTGTAGCAGTTAGAAAAAAAGCCAAGCAGCTCTGCCGTGGGAGGACAGAGGAGCTCTGCATGGCCCTGGTTTGGAGGTTTGCACTGGATCTGGTGCTGTTTGGGTGCAGCCCTGCTGTGCAGTGCAGGAGGAGGGCTGCAGCCCTTTGCCCACTGAACTGGAAGTTACAGTGCAAGGAGGGACTGGGGAATCTGGGTTAAAACGTCTCTCTGCTGGCCATTAATTGCAAGAGCTCTGGCAATGGTGTGCTGCTGCTTTCCCAAACACTGTTGGCTTGTTTTCTTTGTTTCTGGAATAAGGAAGTTTGAGAAATTGCTGCATTAAAAGTGTGTGCCAGTGCTGGGATGGCTGTGGTAATCACCACTGGATAGCTCAGACTTTTGGGGCAGGGCTCTGTGCTCTGTCTGAGCAGCATCACAAAGGAAATGCTTTTCAAAGAAGGGATTTGAGCAAAGGAGGATTTTTGGTGTTGCAAAGGCTTACTTAAGGATGCACAACAGCTTGTCCTGTAATCCTGTTTCAAACTACAATTCTAGTCTGTCCTTCTGCTCTGTCTCCTATTCTATTGCTGCAGAGTTTTCTTGATTGCATCAGTGATTCTTTCCTTTAGCCTTATCTCTGTCTGGGCTTGAATGGGTTTTATCTCCAAGGCTGCTGGCAGAACCTCTGTCTCCTGAAGACTCATGGCAGAGGGGCACAAGGCCACTCTGGAAGTGGCTGGATCAGCTTCCCCTGTCAGTCCCAGTCTGAATATCACACTTGGGCACATCATCTACTCAACTGCAGCACCAGACTGAGAATATTTGCTGTTTTCTTATTTTAATAGTAAATAATGTTCAGAGAGGAAGACAATTTGTGTCTTCTGGGAAAGGAGAAACTTCACTATGTGTAATTATATGGCAGTATGAGCAAGTTATTGAAGTAGTTTAATGAGGATTTGGGGAGGTTCAAAGCTTCCAGGCAATGAAGGAAGATGTTCTCTTGGGTATTATTATTATCATTTATAAATAACTTAATAAAAGATCATGAAAATCAGTCGAGCGATTCAGGATTTAAGAGTTTTTTTCCTCTAAAAATAGTTTGAGCTTCATTAGGGTAAAATCAACCATTTCTTTTAATCTTCCTGTGCTGTATTTAGGACTTAAAAAAAATCTCTACCACAAACCACTAAACAAAGCTTCTATGTCTCAGTGTTTATTTACATGCTTTCCTGGTAGTTGGTTTGCTTTAACAACACTGTAATCAATAATTTCCCTGACACTGATGATGTTGTGACATTTTTATACCTCAGTATGTCTAAAATGATGAGGACACCAAATGAAATGAAAAAAAAGGAATCAAACCCACTATGCACAGCACAAAGTTTGGCAATTTCCTGTGCAACTTCCAGTACAAAACAATTATCCAGGTGAAAAGGATGCAGCCACATTGACATTAAGAGCTTCAAGCTCATTGTTTGCTTTTCGTCTGTAGAAAAAGTGAAGGTTTATGGATGAAATTCCATGTACCCCAGGGAAAGTGGCTATGGAAACTCTTGTAGGTCTTTATGAATGTCTGCAGAAGCTAAAGGGCAAACCCTCACAGAGGGAAAGATTACCTGAATATGTAATGGAAGAAAAGTGACTGGGACAGAAACTCTGCTCTGGTTCTTGATTCTGGGCTTCCCCTTAGAAACAGCACTTTGGGATTAATCTGGGCAAGAGGAAGGGTATAAAGCCACACTTCAAACTTCAGGGCTCTGTGGTTTCTTCTGAAGTTTTTTGCTCCTTTCAGAAATAAACAAGTCGCTGATGCATGTTTTATTTGTTTTTAGCTTCCTTTCAACACTGTTCCTTAACTAGGACAGCTTCCCCCCTCCAAGGTCTGTATTGAAATTAGGGCTTTCACGAGTGCTGAAATCCTTCCTGCATGGGATGGTTCAGAAAAGCAGGTGCAGCTTTTCAACAGAATCAACAATTGTGGAGTTTTTTTAGAATGCCTTTTGTGCAATCTGAGAATCACTTTTATTATTCTAATGCAGCATGTCTTTTTTTGTCATTGTGGCTGTGCACTTCATTATTCTTTGGGGCCAGAAGTGCTTGCTCATTATTTGCTATTGGATCTTCCAGTATAAACAAGCTGTTGAACTCAATGTGATGTGTATGGGTATGTTAAATAGTGATTATTTCCATTTTCTTCTATACAGAGTGTATCTCTGGAAAGTTACCACACTACTGCATAAATGTCATTCCTGAGTTTTATTTAATTTCAACCTCTCCTAATGCATCTCCTCATTCTTGGCTGCTAAATGGTGGCTGTGCAGATATCTTTATGTTCTGTCAAATCCGTGATGCTAAGCAGAACTAGATCCAAATTACCCTTAAAGCATCCCTGTTTTATCCTAATAATAGAGTTCTGTTTAGAACTTTTCAAGGCCCTTAGTTCTGTTGTGATTTGAAAGATGCAGAGTGTTTTCCTCTCACTTGAGAGACTTGTTTATATCCAGTATTGTTGCACTTCTGGAAGAATGCATCTTGTTCAGTCTCAGATAAAAAGCCCTAAGAACACTGGGAAATTGGGTCAGAAGAGAAATGCTGGGATCTTTACCCATTAGTGAATTGCATCCTGGATTTGGCTTGTGGATGGTTTAAATGTAGTGTGCACTTTTACATTTTGAACCACAAGTGTTTGTTATGTTGCATAGTTAACTAAGAAGCTTCAACAATCATTTTCTGCAACTTAATTAACAGGCAGGTAGAGAGTTGTAAATCAGATACCTCAGCCAAATTCTGCATGAAAACCACAGAGCTTCTCCCAAAAAACCCTCAAAACCACAGCAGGGGAAAATGCAGTTAGGGAGCAGAACACGTGTCTGTCAGTGTGGATTTTAGGGTTTCATACTACATTAAAGTTGGGTTGTCATCCTCAGGATAACTTTCACTTCATTCCTCTGTTAGCTGGACTGGAAATTAAAAAGATATTAATTATGAAGTTGCTTATGTGATGGGGCTCTGTGTTCTCCTGGTCACTGAGGAGCTTGTGAGTAGTAGAACAGTTCTTTAGCTTTGCCAAGCTTTAGTCAAAAACCACTGAGCTACAGTGTTACAAAAAGTGATAGAAACTATTTTGTTACAGCAGAGATTACAAACAGCTTGTGTTTGTTGTAAGCTGAGCATCTCCTGTCTGTGTGTGTGCCCAACAAATCAGCCCTGACAGGTTATCCTGGGAGAGCTCCATTTTAGTCAGGTCAGTGTCAGGTTTCACAGTCTGTGGGGCTTGCTTTTGAGGGGTTTTCCCTCTAGTTGAAGGTCCCATCCAAATTCCATGTTTTAAACCAGGGGAAATAATGCAGGCAGCCCTGCCCCTGACTGCTGGCAGTGCCTGCAGATGTAAAATTTGAGGAAATGCCGATAGAGTCCATTAGGAAGTTACTGGAATTGTTCTGACAGTTGTGGTTGCTGATAATGTCTTTATTGTAAGGCCTGCCCTCCTCAGTTCATTTCACTTTGTTCCTATGGGTAATCTGGAGCAATTATATGGGAGGCTCAATCTGTCCAGGAACTTTTCCCAAGCAGGAATTGGGGCCTCACTCCTTAGTGCCATCCTGGCACCGGGTTTGTGCTCAAGCAGCTGCTGCCCTTCATGTGTTCAGCAAGAGCTGTTCTCATTTTTTTAAGTTTTTACCTATGTTCTTTGACCACTGCAGGTTATTGAGAAGCTCTTATTCCCTTATAGATTTGCTCTAAGGGAAGAAGTATTGCTGCTGCTCACCCTCTTGGGGCTCTCCCAGCACTTTCCCAGCCGTCTGCATGCCAAAGAGCTTTCTTGGCTAACTCCTCTTTTAGAGAAACAGTTCTTCCACTCTGATAATTCCCAGACAACTCAATGCAGTTCAGTGGAGGCTATACCCTTTGGAAATCCAGAAGAAACAGCTGTTGGTGTTGTCAGACCTGTGATGGTGGATCCCTCTTTTAAGAGAGAAAAAATCCCTTGGTACCTGTTTGCTTCCTTTAAACTGAGTTAGAACAACTGATGTTTTTATTGCTTACCTTGCACATGTAGATGTGTTTACAGGTGTTAGCTGCAAAGTGCTTTTCTCAGTGTATCTAAAGTCCAAATTGCTGGAATTGAAGAGCTGTTAAGGTATTTAATTCAGTGATGTAGCTGGAAGTCAAGTTTTTAGCTGAATTTGTGTTACAGGATTGCAGTTGGAGGGAGGAGGTTTCACCAGATTATTTTCCTGGAAATCCTTTGGCAGATTCTTCCCTACAGTGAAAGAGATGCCTTCTGTGTATTTTTTTCCCTCATGTACAATTTCTTTCCATCTGGAAAGAAATTCAGCACCAGACAGTGTTGGTTTACTCTTGCCTAGAGCAATGGATTCTGTTCCAGTGCCTTTCATTCTAGATTTAACAAATTGCTTGCATTGATGAAAAACAACATGCTATTGTGCTTTTTTCTTTTCCAATTTTGCATCTCTTCCTCGTTTTCACTGAAAGTGATTTCTGAGATGTGCAGAAATAGGCTTACTGAGGTGTTCAGAGTTTGTGGGTGTGATGATATTGAGCAAATTTATACCTTGATTAGTGCTCACATTTGTGCTGGGTTTTGTGTTTGATTGTTGCCTTCTGCAACAATGTGACAAAATTGCATTTCCTTAGCATCCAGATTTCTGCTTGAATTAATACTCAAAGAAAACTCACAAAAGAGAGCAGTTTGGGTCACTATTTGAACCTTTCTTTGCTTTCAGAGTGGTTTCTGTGGGGAAACTGTTCATCCCTGAAAATGCCTCTTTTGCCTCAAGTCTTTGTTTTTCGCCAGGCAGCTTTTCTCTTGCTGGAAGTGGAAGATATGTGCTTCATGGTCAAATATATTTGTCTTACTTAATAAATAGACTTCTACACTAATTCTTGCCTTCTTTAGCAACTTTGAAACTAAATTGAATCAAACATGGGACAAGTCTTATAAAATCTGGAGTATCTTGTTATCACAGGGAGGAAAAAAAATGTGTTCTGCTTTACATTCTTCTACTTAAGTTTTTAAAGAGCTTAATGATCTTATGAATTTTTAATACGATAAGGAATGTTGATGGCAAGCAGAAAAAATGAGTTGGTGATGGGTTTGTGTGTGTGTGTGTGCACAGTGGTTTTTTTCATTATTATTCTGTTATTATGATGATGGAAATAACTGAGTGTATTAAGTCAGATTTGCCTCATACCTGTATATTTGTATTAGAGTGTGTTTTGCAGGATTTGCATTCCTGGAAGCTCCACATTGCCTGGTGATCCAGGACTGTGAAAATATGAAAGATTTATTGGAGGCAGTTTGAGAGAGCAGAGACTTAGTGATTTATCTTGCAGTTAGAGAAAGAACAAAGTAAAATTATTATTTCCGTAGTTATTCTTTATGAAAGGAAGAAAATAGTTATCGAGTACTATGTTAGTTTATTCTACAGGGTTTTCCCTATCCCTTTTAAATTATTCTATGTGATAATATTGCCCTTAATTTCATCTGAAGGGTTTAAAGCATGTTGTGAGATGCAGATGAGTGTTACTGCTCTGCCCTGTTCCTCTGACTTGGTTTGGGTATCAGCAGCAAAATCTATGGATGTGGGAGAAGCCCAGTCCTCAGCTAAGTATTCATCTATATTAATGAATTTTATTGAAGTACAGACACAGAGAATTGCCTTACAAACAACAGAAAATGCTTTCTTTTAGTTGTAAAAGCCTGATGCAATGAGGAGACTCCTTTTCTATCTTGGAGGCATATTTCACTTAATTTCTCCTTCAGATTAATTTACCTGTCTGCATATTTAAAAGACAAGCTGTGCCATTTTCTGCAGACAGCAGTTTCACAGAGGCCTGGTTATTTCACATGCATGGCTGCTGCTGCTGGGTTTGTGCCATTCCTTACAGGAGGTGATTGCCTCAGCAGCTTCCAGCCTTTCTTTCCTGGAGTATTTTTAAATAGCTTTGTCTGTCTGGACAGGTGAAAATGCAGAATTTATTGAAATAGATGGCAAGTCAGATTAATAATGCCCAGAACCATCTTTTGCTTGGATGTCCATAAGGAAATGTCCACTGGATTTGTTGTCTTTGCTTGGACAGCAGAAGAACAAAGTCGATAGATTTTAATTTAAGAGCTTCTTTTTGTAGTGTTTTGAATATGTAAGTTAAGCACAATTGCCTCATTCAAAGTTATTTTCTTATTCTGGCAAACGATTGAAATGAACATTATTTTTAATTGTGAGAACAGCTTCTATTCGTGGAGAACAGGTTATTAATAGTCAGAGATCTGCAAACTTCCCTTGTGTCTCTGGGCCCTGTTGTACTTTGTGTTCTTGATCTTCCTTAAATCTGACTTATTTTTATGGTTATGAGCTGTAAAATGAATGAAACAGATGCTTCTGTTTGGGTGTCACTGTGAGTGAACTTTACAGTCTGTATTTGCCAAGGAATCCAGATCTGCACATCAGAGCCCTGCAGTGTTCCTGCTCACACTGACTGCCTTTTCCAGAAGGTCAGGGGATGTCGTGGCCATTTCCTGTGGCCTTTGTTCACCTTGCAAGGACAGATGAGTTTGGGAATCCTCTCGAGAGCTGATTCTTCTTGGGGTGGGAAGAACACACTGGAAGTTGTGCTGATAAATCTGTGCTTCTTTTATTTTGCCTCTATCAACACATCTTCATTCTGTAGAAAATTCCTGTGTATCTCATGCTTTAAAATATTTGGGGTGACTCCACATAAGTTGAGAAACGTTCATCTTGAGGCTTCAGGTGCCTGGTAAATGCCCTGTGCTGGCATTTGCAGCTCATGCTTGTGTGTGTTGGTGTTCAGAACTGGTTATTACTGGTTTATACATTTTTATGACCTTCTGTCATCATTTTACAGGTAACCACGTTCCCAGAGTTTGTTTTTGTGTGTGTATAAACATACGTGCACATATAAAAATAAAGCAGTGTAATGGAATCTGATGCTTTTAAATAACATTTTATGTTTATGTGTCTGACTAAGTAATAAGCCTGCCCATCTACAGCTTTCTCTAACATAAAAAGCAGTGAGTGTCCCTGCTGGAAGCTGGCAGGCCTAATTTTGGTGCTCTAAAAGCCTTGGAGGACATCCTAGTTCACTTGAGGTCTGTAAAAGTGTTCAGCTTCTCTGTCATCTTCAGTTCATCAGCATAAAAATTCTATAATTTCATCAGTTAAATGGAGAAAGAACTGATAATGATTTTTCTAAGGTAGGTTTTTTAATGGGGCTGCTCTAACATTTTCTTCCACAGAATTTTTTTAAGTGTAACCTGTTTCCAACAAGGTGTTTAATACCTTTTCATTGATAAAAATGAAAAAAAAATCTGACCTTTTCTAAAATGATTCATTCTTGTGCACTGCTCTTGCTTTTGAGGCTATTTCCTAATGGCTTTGCAGTTTTTTCTGGTTATGCCCTGCCCACATAACACACTTGTCTGTTAGAAACTATCTATGAAAGGCACATTCTCAGCTGGATTGTGTCTCTTGGAGGCTCAGCGATTACAGAAATCTTTAATGTTTTTTCATTTTAGCGCTTTCCTGTTCTGCCTGCCTTGGGGACACTGGGAGATGCTGTGAGGCTGCTCTGTGTGCACAGCCAGGGTGTTTCCCTTCTCTGTGCCAGTGTTATAAACACCACACAGTGAATAAAACTGGTTTTATTCACTTAAACCAACGCTCTCACAACCGATGTGAATCTTAGAGAGCGTAGCTCTGTTTGCTGCCCCAGTCGAGGCAGCTTAAAATTGAGCAAAATATTTTTAGTGCTCTGTTCTGTGTCTATATTTCAAGCCATGGACAGCCTGAAATAGCAACCTTCGTGTTTTCCCTCCTCTTCACAGACAAATAAAGGCATTCTGCTTGCCTCGCCCCCTCCTCGAGCAGGTCGCACACCCGTGCGCTCGCTGCCCAGCAGCCTCACCTCCTGCTGGAGCTGTGGGGGGATCTCCAGAATTCCTGTGGGAAGAAAAAAAATTCCAAATCAGGCAGCTCTGGCTGAGTCAGAGGCAGAGCAGTGCTGCTCCAGAGGCTGGCAAAATACTTGGGATGAGGAGGGTGGAGGATGGAGATGGCCGTGCCCTATTGGCATCTTTGAGTTTGGAAGCAACAAATTCTGATTTAATACTGAAAGCAGTAGCCAGTACAACATCAAACTGCTTTTCTGTCATGCTGGTTTCCTTCTCAAACTGAAAACTCAATTTTTTTTGCAGTTATTCTTCAAGAATTTTTATGAATCTGTGGGATAAATGGAGCAGTTGTAGGGGTGCATTGTTGTTTCTGCACCGTGGGAAGTGGGAATGATGCAGTCACCTGTTCCATGTCAGAGTTACATTTGGGATATTGATTGCTGTAACAAGAGATGTTTTTCTGGCCTTTCACAACTGCTAAGCAGTGATTAAAACCCTGTGTGAAAGTTGAGTACAGAAAAGGAGAATTAGCTGCAGTCTTCCAAGGATCTTGTTTCTCTCCTTAATGGTGCGTGTCGGGTTTGTAAATGAAATGTCCTCTCTGGTGCTGCCCTTTTCCCAGGGCAGCTGCACAAAGCTGGCTCATGTGTGGCAGGGAGGCCAGGGCCACGTGTCACCCAGGCCTTTCTCTGACTCGTGCTGTGTGCTGTGTGCCCATCAGTTCAGTTCTCATCCACCTGGTGTTGCCACAGCAGGGGTTTGCCAGCATAAACCAGTGTTAGGGGAGCTAATCCCGAGCAGGGATGGACCCAAGTCTCAGCTTCTCAATCATTAATGACATTTTTTGAAGGGGTGGGCAGGATTAAAAAGCAATAAAATTAGCTACTCCTTTTCCTGATACTCCTTTCCAAGCAGTCCTCCATAAATCACAGTGCCAGTTGCCCTTTTCTTGTCTTCTCAGTGGTTTATGTGTTTTCCTGAGCAGCTGCTCTTGCTGCACTTAGGAAATGCTGCTCCAGAGGATACTCCAATGCATCTTCTCCAAAGTCTATACAAACCAAACCTAGGTAGTAGCAGAATGTGACAACATCCAGAAATAAAACATTCTAAGGACAAATTTATTAGGATGATGATGAGGGTCATTGATTAGTGATCTAAAGTAGTACTTAGAACTTATTACTTTTTTTAACTTTTTTTTTCTTTTGGCTTTCAGCTCAGATCGACTGATAGAAGAAACAATAAGGTAGGAATGAATGTAAAAAATTTCATTATTTTCTATACAATCAGCATTTCCATTAAATTGTTTCTAAATATATCAGTCACTATATTTATACAATAACTGAATTGCTTCCAGCTCCTTGGCAGTATTACAATGAATTGCTGGTGGGTTTGGGTTGGGTTTTTTCTATTCAATATTGACATATGAATGTTGCTTAAATATTTTATTCACCCTAGCTTAGAAAATTTGGGTTTCTGCTCAAAAGTGAATCACCTTTGGGGCAGAGTGAGTCTCAGGCTGAGCTTTTGAGGGCTATTCCAGTAGTCAAATTATTTCTGCTCACGGTGACACTCATCTAAAACCTGATTTCTGTAACCTTTCATGGTGACACTCATCTAAAACCTGATTTCTGTAACCTTTCAATGTATTCAGAATATTCAGCACATAGTGTGCAGCTGATATAGGTAAGGGCTTTTACCACAACTGGCTGAGAGGTTATTGCTGTTGTACATTTATTTATCTTTTGGGGTTCTTACATTGTTTGAATACTTAAATGATACCTTCTCTAACTGATCTAGACATTTTAGAACTGTAGCAACATAAATTTTATTATCTGTGCCCTTTCCAAGCCAACCTTTTGCAGACCAATAACTCAAACTATAATAATGCCCTATTTAATGGTTTTAAATTTTAGATTATTGCTTTAAAAAAAGAAAAAAAGAAAAAAAAGGGAAGAAAGCAAGATCTGCTTTCAGACAATGCAGGTACTGACCAAGAAGAGGAATTAGAGGTGCAGCAAGGCTGTGCCCCTTAAGGGCTGGCTGCCTTAAGTACACACAGTGGGCTCAGGGTGATTAACATGGAGGAAGAATGTGTTAAACCACATCAGTGTGCAGTGATGATCAGTGCAATAACACCTGAAAACGTGGGTGCAATTTCACCACAGCCACACAGAAATATTACTCCAACTTAGCCCAGCTGTATTTGTTTGGGATTCTAGTTCTTTCCTCATTAAAAACCTCTCCTTTATTGCCATGCTTGTAACTCTACTTTTCCATCTCAAAAATGCTGAGTGTTTGGTGAATTTCTTTTTTGCTGCCACTCCAAGTAAGCAGAGCATTAAGCAGCGTATGGTGATTTATTACTCTTAATATCCTACAAAATTACTTTTAATTACTTGTAATTATGTCATTGGCCTGCCTTCTCGATTCTGTGTCATCAGAGGAGCTCAGAACTCTCAACCTTGCACCATTTGTTATTTGTAGTAAATTCTTGCTTTAGTTGTTGCCAAAAATGTTCTACAGTTTTTTGGTACTTGTTTAGTAACTACATGGAGTAGAAAATGTAATTCTGTTTATATCTGAGTTGAATTCTGCCTCTGTTAAAACCAGAATGAATTTATTGTTGAACTCTTTTTGTGGTCCCCAGAAATGGCAAGTGTTTGGGTGTGACATTAATTGATGGAAAATCCTGGTGCCTTCTAAGTGAATTTACCAGATGGAAGTTTACCCAACTCACCAATTGTTTTATCTATTGTAACCCAAATAAAAGAGGGAATTGTGCAGAAGAAGCTGTTTGAGGACAGATTCCTTGAGATGTAATTAGCTTATTCTGGCTGCTGCTCTGTCTTCAAGGTTTACATCTGCTGCAGTTCATTACTCATTTTTTAATTAAGCAAGTCAGGAAATCACGTTTTCTTTCCTTCACACTTCTGTTTCCTTGGGGTTTGTTACTAAGCACTGATTCTAAACAGTGGACAGCACATTTTTGTGTGTGCAGAGGCTTTTGTTGGCAAGCTGCAACCACTCATGGTGAGCCCTTGCTCTGATTTGCTGTCAGGAAGAGAAGTGAGGAGTCTGACTCTTCCTCTGCCTGGTCCTCCAGGAGCAAACATCCGTGCCGGGGCATAAATGGGCACCTGAGCTGAAATGATTCAGTAACTACAGCAGTGAGCAGGGCTGTCACTCCAGATGTGTCGTTATTACTAAACTTCTAATCAATTTTTAAATGAATTACGTGCCATGGGTTCTCACTGCAGCATATTTCTCTCCAGAAGCGAGTGGGATGTGATACTTTGTACCGCAGTTCTTTTGGAACAGCGTTCACTTCTCTTGGCCAGATTTAAATATAAGCAGAGATTTTGCTTAATATGTTTGGAGTTCTCAGGTTTTCATTTTCAAACATTATCACTCCTCCAAAATAGCAGACCATTTATTTCTTGTTTTCTAACAATTTGTGTTTTTATGTTGGCTCAGTTGGAATATTTTTTAGTTTTGCCTGAATGGTGTGACGAGTTCTTAGGATTTTATTGTAATTCTGATTCTGAGGCCTGATCTATCAGTGTTTGCATATTAAAAGATTGGGCTGAAGCCAGACCAAAGCCATAGATTTCATTTTTAAAAAATCATCTCCTTATGTATTTGAGCTATCTCTTTAGGTAATAATTAGGATTTAATAAAAGGGAATAACTCAGCTGCATTGAGTGTTGACTTTTCAGAACAGATGAGCTACGTTTTGAGAATTCACTCATTTCACAACCACCTTGCCAGAGTGTCCAGGCAAAATCACTTGCATTCCCGGGGAAATGTTTCTTCTGTTTTCATCTTAGGGTTCATCAAAAGAAACAATACTCTAGAAAGGAATTTGCCAGGTGGTGCGTGTATGTATGCATTGATACACGCACATATGTATATATTTAGAGATACAAATATAGAAATGTATCTCCAGACAAAGAATAAGTGATGCAATCAGAATTTTTACCAATTTAAACCTAGAGCTTTCATTTCTATGCACAGTCACAGAGTCCATTCCCTAATCATAGACCTTGTCATGCATTTCAATGAGCAAGTATGATTCATGGCATGCAGAATGAAGCAGAAGTCCCAGTAATACGTGAATTATTTGATTTTTAATAACACAACTTCTTTCTTTAGAGCTTTGTTTTAGTTGTGCAGCGGTGTAGATCTGAGTGATGTGTCTCAGTGGCTGAAGCCAGGAGTTGATTTTTTGGTACATTTCCCTCAGTGACACTGGATGGATGTGGCTGCAGCGTGGGGTGAAATAACGACAGCTTAAACACTTACTTAAGTCAAAACTCTTTGCATTCCAAGTCAGGCAGCATTAAAAGTGTATCTCTGCATGTTGGACTTGTCCATCTGGGATAAGGCCTGGAAGTGTTTATTACCCTGGGGTTTTTATGCCAGTGAAAACAGCAAACTAAGTACAAATATCAGTTGAGTTTGCTTTGGAGGGAAATTTGGCCACTCACATACCCACAGCACTGCTGAACAATCAAGGGCAAACTCGGAATGTGGCAGAAATTTTGAGGGAAATATGGGTGCAAGCATAGGAATTTGAGATGCTCCTGCTGCTCTGGGGAAGAGAGAGGTGGGTGTTTTATGGCTGTGACCCTGGGCTTAGCTGGGAGAGATTTCTCCAGTAGAGCAGCAATGCTAAGCATTGTACTTGAGCAGGGCTTTAATATTAAATATAGAGAGCAGGCCAGATACCATCTGGTTTTAGAAACTTGGTTTACACCCAGCTCTGGTAGTTCCAGCCAGTGCAGCACTGAGAATAGTTCCTGCTGGTTTCCAAGTGAAATGTTAAATCGGGGTCATCTCCATTCCAGTAAGAAATGGTTCATCTTTTTATCATAAACATTGTGATTTCCAGAACATCAGAACCAGGTCGTGGTGATCTGGGGAGCTCGTGGTGGGGAGTGACTAAATGGGGCCAGTATTGTGAATGGGAAGAATGTGATTAATTTTTTAAAATATGCATTTGTCAGTGAGGCAATGGCAGCAGCAAGTCAATGAACATATGTCAGGGGTGGGAATGAAACCAAAACTGTCTGAGGAAGGATATGAGGAAGCTGCAGTGCTCAAGATTCAAGACCAGTCTCTGGACTGGTCCCCAGGAAATCTGTTTTCTGCTGCTTTTTAAATTTAATAATCTCCTCTACAGATCTAAAGGCTGAGATAAACCAGTTCAAGGTTTGAATAATCAAATTATACGTGAACAAAATTGCTTTTTGCTTGAATTTTGATTTGTTAATAGTAGCTGGAATCCAGTTAAATTCTTGTTCATGAATATCACAATTACATTTCATTACTAGACCGTATCATATTAAAAATGATAATTACCCCAGTTTTTTTCCTTCAGAGCTCTTCAGTAAAACCCAGCCCTTTGAGCTAAATTCTTGAAAATACTGGATAAAAAAAATTTAGATTGGTTTCAGTCTCTTAACCCTTTGCATCCTGCTTTTTTGTATGAAATGGACAGTTTCATTCCCCAGATGTTAAAGCAAGAACCTTGTGTTCTGTGAATAATTATTTCCAAAGGCATTTTGGAGGTGGCTCAGGAGTACTTTATACACTGGCAATCACCTTGTGTTTTCACTTCTGTAAATGAATGGATGTTTTAATGAGTCATTGGATACATCTTACAAAACCATGGGACTTAATTCAGAAGTGCTTTGAGAGACACTGTATTAAAAACTCATCTGGACAAATATCAAGTCAGTGTGGGGGTGGGAGATAGGAATCTATAGGTTACTGAACAAACTTTCCTTTGTGCAGATAGGAATTTTTATTTTTTTTTTCTAACTTGATTCTTAGTAATTCAAAATTCCCTGAATGCTCTTCCTAACAGCAAAATTTTAGTGGTTTTATGAGTTTGTTGATTTTCACTTGGGAGGACTAAAATAACTGCACTGAAAAAGTGTATGTTTGTATCAGGTTAAAGCAGCATTTCACATTTTCCTACCTCTGAAATGACAGCTTTAGTTTCCTTTTCTTATATTTATCTGTTATGTTGTTCCACTTTTACTCCTCCAGAACATTTCCCCTCCATATTTAAGGCTCATAAACTCATCCAAGAACTTGTTTTAATCATTGTTATTCCTGTAGATGAAGTCAACAGCAGTAGAGGTGACTTTTCTGAGTTACTCTGGAGCCTTGTTGTATTTATGTCCTGCTTTATGTGTTTTTGAAACACATGCCAGCAAGGAGAGCAGTATTCGCCATATTTTTCTTTCTCAGGCACTGTGTCTTCAGAGCCCAAACTTTGTCAACTGGGCAATTCTTTATAATCTTCATTTAATATCTTGTTTTTAAGAGCAGAGTTGCTTTTTTCCTGACCTCCAAAATGTATTAAATTTGAAGCAGGAAATTCTTTTTTGTGTTTGCCTGTATTGGTAAAGAAACAAAGAGGATGAAAACTTATATACCACAGGGGATATTCTTAATTAGGACCAGATCTCAGAAAAATGGATTTTTTCTCTGCTGTGATGGAAGCATCATTTGGGATGAAACAAACTTCTAAATTTAAATCTTAAGCCACGAGAGCATAATTCTTATGTTGCTTTTAAGGTAATCCCAGTTTTCATTGGGGCTGGAGGAGAAAAGTCAAATCCTGCCTGTTTCAAGAAATCTCAGTGTTTCACACTGTTAACAGTTTCTGTAAAACTGAAACCATTTAACTGTAAAAGATAGAGATTAATGGGAAAATTGTGCTTTCATTCATGTTGCTTCACCCCATTCATTGTCCTCTGAAGAAGCATTGCCTGCTTGTTCTCCTCCTGTGTGAGCTGGGGATTATTCTTAGCACCAACAACTCGATCCTCTTTCTTTCCCCAGCATTGCCATGGCAACAAAAGAAAATATGACTTCGCAGAGAGGGATGTTGAAGTCAATACAAAGCAAGATGAATACCTTGGCAAGTATCCTTTTTCCTAAAAATTGGTGCTGCCTGTGCCTAAGAAGAGTTAGGGTACAATTCTTCACTCTGGCATTTGGGGGATCAGCAGTGTCAGTGGCTCTGTGACCTGTACTGTCACCAGTGACCAACAGGCCAGGTTTTTATCACTCTCACCTGATAACCTCAGTGAAGCATCTGAATGGTAAATGTGGTGAATAAGTTGGTTTTGGTCAAATTTGGGCACTGCATATAAATTAACAGAATTTAATTGTCAGGTAGAGGTCTGCAACAGCATTTCATGGCCTTCCTTGCTGTGTGTTTTTGTAGAAGTATAGCTTCATTTCAGGTCTTGCTTTTTTGCTTTCAAAAAAGCTGAATCTTGATGTTCATGCTTGCTGTGGTTGACAGCTAAGAGTAGTCAGGGCCTGAGAATCCTCTTGCCTGTCACACTCTTGTAGATGTTAATTAAGATTTTGGCTTGTTGGTTTCTGTGCATATTCTGTCTCAGGGCTAAAGACTGTGCCACATTGTCAAGTCAGGCATGTTTGTGGTTTTCCCATTTTTTTCTTCCTTTCTATCAATGGACAACATCAGCACTGTTTGATCAGACACATGACATCCTGGAAAGATGCATCTTGATAACCCAGAAATTTCATTACAGTTCTTAGCAATTGGCAAGAACATTTCAATAAAATTTCAATAAGCTTTGGCCTTAAAGAGATTCTCAATTCCAAAGACATGAAGCTCTGAAGCTGATTGTATTGTTGGCAGTTGTATTTTGTACATTACATTAAGAGATAGATTTACACCTTCCTGGTTTTTCAGAGCTTGCAGAGTGTGTGGGTCATGCAGTGTGCAGGATTTTCTCAGTCAAGTGCCTTTGGTTGTTCTCTTCACCAGTAACAGAATCCCGCTGGAGAAATTCCACAGATGTTTTATATAACCACCCCATTTTTTTTCTCATTCTCATTTAAACACAATTAATAAAAGTAACTAAGCCTCACATACTGGAGATTAAAATGCTGATAATTGGGGTGATCAGGTGGTGAATTCTGTGTAAATGTGAGCTCTGGGCTGTTCCCTTTTCTCTGCTGCTCTGCAGTCAGTGAAGTGCGCTTGTAATCCTGCTCCCTGTCCATCAGGGATTACAGCTCCTGCTCCCTCCGGCCTGGGAGTCGTTGCAGTGTTGGCATTTCCCCATCCAGGCTTTGGGGCTTGTTGGTGAACTCCTTTTTGCTGCTATGCCCTTGACTCAGCCCCCTCCAAGACCGTTTCCCAGCAGTGAACAGCCTGATCCAAAGGATCAACCTCCGGAAGCGACGGGATTCCCTCATTTTGGGCGGCGTGATCGGCGTCTGCACCATCCTGCTGCTCTTGTATGCTTTCCATTGATGGATGTTCCCCCCCTGGACTCTGCTAAAACTCATCACCACCTTCCCTCCTCCCAGCCAAGGAAAAAGTGAGTGGGGGAAGCATCAGACTTCCACAGCCTGCTCGTGGCTGGGGCTGTCAGCGTGATGTCTGGAGCTTCTGATGGGTAGACTGTGACACTGGGCTTGGGCTGAAGCTGCAGTGTTTCTCCTCCCCTGCTGTTCACCTTCCTTTGGGTTAAATTTGGTGGGATTTGTTTGTCTTTAATTCCCTTTCTCACTGCAAGGTAAGTGCCCATGGGATGCTTAACCAGAACTGCAGGAAAAGTTCCAGTGCTCAGCAGTGCTGGGGAGGTTTGGTGCTGGCTGGGGAGCAGGAAAGGATTAAGTTTGCCTTGGGTGGAAGCTCAGCAGGAAGGCTTTTCCCTCTAATTCCAGCCCAGTACTGAATTTCACCCTGAGAGATGAATATTGCAGCTTTAAGCCTTCAGGTTGCTTTACTACTAAATACATGTTCTGTAATTCTTTTTAACTCCTGGTTGAGATTCTAGTTATTTCTGCATAATTCGTGCTGTGAAAACTGTGCTTCACACAAATTCCTCCAAATTACAAAAAAAGGGGGTTTCTGTTCACTTTTTGCACAGAATATGAATAAAGTACCCTCTGAGGGAGATCATAAGATTTCTTGTGGCTTTAAAGGGACTGACAAAGTCCAACTGTGTAAAAAGGGAGCACAGTGTCCCAGCAGCTGTTTACTCAAGTCTTCAGTCATGTGAAAGGTGACCAAACATGAGTTCACCTGAAGGAATCTTTTGGGTGCAAATACTTTGATTTTGGCTGGCATCATAAAGATCTTTATAAAGACACAATAAGCAGTTTACAAAGCCTATACTGTAATTTAGTGAAGTTATTCTGATAGTGCAGTAAGAAGGATATGAGCTAAACTGTTGATTGGAAATGTAAATGATGATGGTTATAGCTGAGGCAAAGGTGTCTGGGAGCAGAGGTTTTGGACATAGCTCCTCCTAGCAAAGAGCTGAATGTATGAATAGTGAAACAAGTGTTATTTGCCATTATCTAGGGGGGAAAAACACTTTTTTTTTGATCTGGACAGGCAAAAAGAACCATGTTGTTTGTCTGTAAACAAAGCTGACATCTGCAGTGGCTTTGATACTGCAGCTTCCCAGATTCCAGATTTTTCTGCTCTTTCAACTGCACTTTTCCATCTGTCATATCATAACCCAATAAATTCAAGCCTTGGCACTGAAAACCTTTCTAAGAACTTGATTAACTCTTTTCACAATCCACTTACAGTGCTCCTAACAGATTCCATGTATTCCACCACCCACAAATGTCACACAGTCCCCAGGTTCTCCTCCAGAACAGAGACCAGTGGGACAGACACAATTTTTTACTTCATTTTATAGTGGCTGTGAGTTGGAGGGAATAGAGACTTGTGTAGTGTGCAAACCCACACTGTTACACCCAAAATGTCTGGATTTAAAGGCTTCTTTGCAGACTTAATAACCCTGTGCTAAAAAGTCAACAAGGGCTTCTAATCAGCCATCCTGCCGCTGGGATTTGGAAGCATTTGGAATTAATACGTGTAAAACTGTGGGGCTTATATTTGAAATAAAGGGTGATTATTTGGTTGATTTGGGAATGTTCCCATTTGGAGATGAAGTGTTTATTAAGGGGGTTTATGAAAAAGCTTGATGGATAAAGGAGGGCTATTAATGGATCTGTGTGTTGGGAGATCAGACTTCTTCTCCCTGTTGCCTTTTCTTTGATTCCTCCTCCACCCTAAGGGACCCTGATCAGCACTTGTGCATCTGTTTAGGATTTGTAGGATTTGGTTGCTCTATAGTTGGCAATATAAGATCTGCAGTACCGTAAATAAATTCATTTATTTAATCTCATAACAAGTCTTTTTATTGGACTTAACTGATTATTTGGTGCATATATTTAATCTTATTGTGAAAAAGCTGCTATGGAAAATATGTAGATTATAATAAATATGTAAACATAATTGATTTTTCATGTTATGAAAATATTATGGAGGAATTGATATATTTTAGTATAAAATAATGGAAATATGCTGAATTATCTCTGATGAAGCTTTACTGGAAACTGTTTTGGTGTTGGCAGCCCCTCCATGGTTTTTGTTTGTGCTGGTTTTGATTCAGTTTTGTGTTGAAAAATACATTTAATTATCTTTGGAGTTTTCCCTTCATCATCATCTGGCAGAGTGAGCGGGTGTTGTGCTGTGCTCCCTGGAGGGGTGTGTTTGCATCTGGCCTAGAGAAAGGCTTCCAAATTCAGGAGAATCAGCCTCATAATTCATCTCTAACAGCCTGGACCTGTGGTCAGAACAATGGACTGGAAAATGGACACAGAGGATTGTAGCATTCTGCCTCAAATCCCAAAATACAGGTTTGTGTGTCTCCTGTTGCTAAGTGTGTTCTCAGAGTTTTTCATTCGGTGTGGTTCCTCCTGCTCTGAGGAAAAAAGATGTGGTTAAAGAATTCTCATTCCTGCAATTCCTGCCAAAGTGCAGTTTCCTAACTCAACCCAACAGAAGCGTGCTGAGAAAATCATTGCGGAGCACTGAAATGAATTGGGAAATCCATGGTATTTCTACAGGGCGTGTTTCACACACTCGGACACACTTTTTCAATTGCTGTTTCATTCTTCCTACCAGATAAGCAGCTTCTTCAAACCTGGCCAGGCTCTGGAACACAAAGGATCGTGTGGGTAATGTTGATGCCACATTTCACACGGGTGGGAATATTTTTATCCCTGTTCTTTAGAGTATTTTTTACCTGTTTATTTGATCTTCAGTCTCTGGTTGCTGCAGCAGAGCAGTGGCATTTGGGCAACACCCAGAACTGTGTCCACAGCTGTAGCTTCTCCCCAGGGCAGTGCCAGGGCTTCAACATTTTTTCCTTAACCAGTATTGATTTCAGGAGCTTTGCATATCAAAGTGAGGTGTAAATTCCTGCTGGATTCATGACACTGAGTAATCAGTGAGAATTTTCATTTGTAGTTTAGAAGTCCTTTCATTGCATTGTCTTAAGATTAACGTGGGAAGAATCAGTTCCTTGCTGGATGTTGAAAATGAAAGAGCAAGAGTAGATTTTTAGGTGATGTGCAAGTGTCAGGTGAATGGTTCACTGCTTGTCCTCCAGGGCTGTGCCCCCTGAGGTGCTGCTTTCCCAGAACTGCTGCATGGGAAGCTGAGGCTGCTCCACCTCTTCTGATGGTGCAGCTCATTTAGTCCCAACTAAATGGGAGTTTTAACTCTCTAAATGTAGCAACTTGTTTCCCGAGATCACTTGAGGCATAACCTTTTCCTATTTTTGCTGGTTTTGTCCAGAAGCTTTCATTTGAGACAGGAAGGAGAGGGTAGCAGCTGTCAGTGCTGAAGGAGGAAATGGTTCTGAAACTCCTTATAACAGAATTGGATTGTGGAATGTGCAGGACAGGAGACTGCAGTGAGAGCCTCACTGAGCCACGAATGAGCCATGTCCCAGTCACATCTACAAGTCCCCCCTGTGCCCTGCACCTCTCCTGTCACTGCACATTTGAACCAGTGGTGATGTTTTAGTTCTGAGTACAGAAGCAGCTGTTGGTCTGAGGGAGGAAAGCAGTTAAATAAACACTCCACACCCAAAACAAAGCCCTTTCTCAGAAAACATCCCAGACTTTGTAAATGAGTTTCTGATTGCACTTTCTGATTTTTTTTTCTTTTCATACACGTTCTTGAAACTTCTATTGTAACTGTAATTATTTTTGTTCTCACCTATTGTGCATTCTCTGTATGTATTAAAAGAAAAAAAAAAAGGCTTTGATATGTAATTTAATAATAAATTAGAATTCTAAGCAAGGTGCTTGGTTCTTTCTCCCCTTGACAATCTTTGCCTACCTAAACTTCAGGGAAGATGCAGAGAGGATTCATCTCACCCCTTTGGAATTGTCCCTGGACATACAAATCAGTGTGTTCTCAGGTTTTATATCAAATTTCAGACGTGATGGAACATTTCCTGACCCAGAATGGTTTGAGGGGATGTGTTCTTCCTACCTGCATGTGCAGTCCTGCACTCATCTCCTACCTGGGCGGGGGCTGATGATACTCGTGGTGATTTTCCCTGCTGTTCTTCACCAAGTGGAACAGGGATGGTTTTCTTTCGAGGTAAGTGTTAAAAAGGAAGATCCCTCTCTCTGAATTTTTGTCTTCAGGACAGACAGGACTCTGTTGCCCCGTGGTTTTCCAGCACCACTGTGGTCTGGTGCACCTCCCTCAGGTGTTCCAGCCAGGCAGCGTCGTGCCTGAAGGATCCACTGTGCCTGGTGCTTTTGCAATCAATGCTAAATCTTTCAATGCCACTCCAGATTTGTGTTCTCAGAGCAGCAGAGCTGCCTGGCATTGTGATACCTGTCTGTGCATGAGGCTGGGAGTGGAGAGAGGGATTTCTCCTTGCAGAGCTGTCGTGCTGTGCCTGTAAATGCTGCTTTAAAGCAGAGATACATCTCTGTATCCTTAATGCCTACTAAATATTCAGGAGTGACCAGATGCTCTCCCAAGGGAAGGCTTTGACTCTATATCTCAAGCTAAAGGAGAAACTTCAAAAAAACTTTTGAAAATGGAAAGGCAGTTCTGGTTTCAGATAGTGGGAAGTGCAGTGAGTTTTTCCAGTTGCGGCGCTGGTAATAAGTGGTGCATAAAATTCCATCTTCGTTTGGATTAGAAAATAAATTATTAATGGCACTGAATCCTTTTTTCCAGCTCCTTGTAGAGTCAATAATTTATAGTGGCACAGGCATAGGATATATATTTTTAACCATCCGCCTCCCAGAGTACTGTTGTTCATATTGAGAAGTGCTGTCCTTCCTGACAGGCTCGGCGCAGTGGGTGTTCCTGCATTATGGATGAGCCCTGCTCTGCTCCCTCAGCCCCGGTGCCATTCCACGAGCAGATTTCCTGCCGAAAGGGAGCCGAGCACTCCATTAGAAATTCACACAGAGACACAGGAGTGCCTTTGTTTCCTCCCTTTCACCCAGCGTGGGCGGCGTGCAGCGCCGTGAACTTGATTTTTGAGTGTTTTAATAGAAAACCTCAATGTTTACAGTTGTATTCCCATTTCCTGAATGCCAGCCTCTCATCCACCATCCCCAGGTAGAAAAGCTGTGCTGCCAGCACCCTGTGCCCTGGCAGCTGGGCTCTGCTCATTAAGCACTCGGAGCCTGCTGTCGCCTTCATCTTCCCCTTCTTCCCAAGCTGTTGGAGCGTGTGCTGCAGCTCTTCCCCTGCTCCATCCTCGCCTGTCGCAGCCCTTCCCGTGTTCTTTGTTCCTAATGGGACCCTGAGGCTTTGCTAACCCAGATTCCAGAGCGCTGCGAGTGAGGCAGGAGGAGCCAGGCTGTGCATCAGAGCCTCTGCACCCCCGAAAAGGCATTTGCCATTCTCTCATTGCAGGTTATTTTCTGGTTGTCTTGATTTTGGCACCCTGTGGGCGCTCTGCCAGCCGGTGGTGTGATTTTGAGAGGTCTCCTGCCATCGTGGCTGTTCAGATCTTACATCTTGTGTTGCTTTGTCTGCTCGCTGCACTGCCCATCCAATTCTCCTCCCTTCCTGCCTGGGTGTTTGGCTTCACGTAGACATTTCAAACACATGGATTTATTTTTGGTTTCATAATTTTCATTTCTTTCTTTAAAATCTGTCCTTTGAAGTCCAGAAGGGTTGTCCAGGGTGATTGAAGCTTATCAATCAAAGCCAAACCTGAAGGAAATTCACTGATAACCCTGAGGTGCACAAGCACAGCGTGGGGCTCTCCCACAAATGCTGTAAACAGGGAGGGTTTCAATGTTTTATTTCTTTCCTTATCTCCCTTGCCCATACCCACCCGTTCAGATGCAGAGTTCTTGGAAGTGGGGATAATATTCCTCATCTTTTGTCTTTCTAAAGCTGCACTGAAAATAGAAGCTCCTCTCTGCAGGTTGCAAAGCCCCATTGAGCTGCCAGCTGCTCAGTGGAAACTTCCCCAAGATGTTTGTGGTACCTGTGCCTGGGCATGTCATCTGCTACAGAGCCCTCGAGCTGCAGACCTGTGCTGAGCTGGCTTCTTCCAGGGTGAAATGCTGCTGAAACGTCAGGTTTTTAAAGGGAGCCTTTTCTAAAGACTCTGCAGGATGCTCAGGAATGTTGCAGGTGTAAAAAGAAATCGTGAGTAGCTGGGAAAGTGCTGACCAGGTGGCCCTGGCAGGTCCAGCTTTAACACATCAAACCACAATTTATTACATTAAAAAGCAACTGGGCTGTGCTAGGACCTTGTCCCCACTGAGACTGGTGGGAACCTGGTGGGATCTTTTGAGTGTTCCCCACTTCCAGTGTCAGGGGAGGCTGGAATGATCCTGGGGCTTGGTCAGCCTTGATGTGGGGCAACACCCAAGTGCAGGGGAGGGGGTATGTGGATATTTCCCTGCTGTGCTATAAATGCAGTTCCCTCTAGGTCAGGCATGTATCACCAGTGCTAAATTTACTTCAAAATATTACTGAGGTGGGGAGATTTGTGAGTCAGGTCTATAAAAGCATGCACTGCTTATGTAAAGAAATAAGTTTGGAAAGAGGCAGGAGGGGACTTGGGCTCCAGCAGGGACCGTTCCTGGTGTGTGTCTGCCCTCTCTGCATAAATAGGTCTTTGTACTGGGGAGCAGCTGCACCTCCAGGTTGTGTGTTCCTTACAGCAGGCTCTGCTGGCCAGCTCTTCCTGTGTTTCCAAACATTTCAGGAAATGTAAATTATTTCCAAGCCTACGCTCTGGCTTAGATGAAATTGTTTTAAAATAAAAACCAACAAACGTTGTGGGATGATCAGTTCTTGTAATTGTTCAGGGTGACTTCAGATCGAGTTGTGCTACTCTGGGAGGGCAAAAGAGGGATTCTGCCATGAGGATTTTGGTATTTGGATCCTTTTCATTCACTCAGGTGCATGTGTGTGTTCAGTCTTGGAAAACCTGAGTCCCTGGAGTCAGCTTTGCCACGGCAGGCAGGCAAGTGTTGGCCATCCTGCACCAGCAGCAGCATCCTCAGGTCTAACCACAACCTCATCCCAGGGGAAGGAGCCTCTCCCACTCTTCCTCAGGAAATGCTATTCCTTAACTCAGCAGCCAAGTTCCTTCTGCAGTTGTGGTGCCCCTGGGAGGTGACTGCTGCTGCTCTGGGAATTCTGGGCAGGGGAAGAAGAGCTGTTAACTCATTTTTTGGGACAACTCGGCTTATACCCACTCTGTTTTGCAGTCAAACATCAAGGAAAAAATAGAGCATTGCTTTAAAAACAGGAGCTCCTTTTGTTTTACTGCTGTTTGCTGCATACCTGGGCTGGCTGCTCCACACCAGTGAGGAATGACAGCACAGGGTGTGAGGGACTGGGTTATTTTTCTGTCTTTCTGGAGTTGATAAAATGATCCATCTGCATTGATCCTTGCTGGGAAGGAGGATAAAACATGGGTTTTATGAAATTGTACCTGGGATCAAATAATTGGAAGAAAACGCTTTGGAATCCGCAGCCTGTAATTAAACATTTCCAGGAGGCAGCGAGGTGCAGCGAGCTCAGCAGAAGGAGGCATTTTGCTGGGAAGTCTTTGCTTTGTTTCACGCTGTGTGCTATTAAAGCAAACAACTTCTCAAGCTTCAGAAGCACTGGCAGCTCTTGACCAAGAATAGCATCTCACATCACAGCTAAGCTGGAAACAATGAGGGCCAGCAGTCGTCAGTTGGTTGGGTTTTTTTAGCCCGTTAACGAGGAAGCTGAGCTCATGGAGAAATCCCCATTTCTCTATTTGAGGTGTTCTGAGATGTTTTATCCTCTGAAGGATCCAGCAATAACCACCATAAAGCAAAAGTCCTCATTAAAAGCAGATCTGCTGGTGCAATTCCCACTTACCTGGGCATGCCAGGCTCTCCTCCAACACATACATCCTAAATCCTCAGCACCTAACCCAAGCTTGTGCAAAGTCTACCAAACATGGCTTGTCTGACTAAAAATTACTCTGAGATGTGATAGAAACCTCCACCACGTGGGATCATGTGGAATCCCCATCCTTGGATGCCTTCAAAGGCACATGGACGTGGCACCTGGGGACGTGGTTTAGGGGTGAGCATGGCCGTGCTGTGTTGGATGGTCTCAGAGGGATTTTCCAGCCCCACTGGTTCCATGCTGAGCTGTACTCCTGGTTCATGGTCTCTGTGGGGATGTGGAGAGCAGTGACAGCTTTGGACTGGATGCTAAGTGCAGAGCTGCAGAACAGCTCCTGTCTGCAAAGGGGAGGCTGGATCTGGCTTGGAAAATAGGAAGATGGAGCCTTTCAGCACCCTCACAAAGACAAATGCATTTTTTCTCTGCCCTTTTGTTCTTGTCTACCAGGAGTGTGCTTGGTGAGCTGCTTCAAATTTTGAAGATGTCCACAATACATTCAAATTGAATCTTTTTAAAATCTCTGCAGCTAAGAAGCTGTTCTGTGGGCAGGGAGAATTTGGGGTGCAATCTGTTCTTTTTGGCCCCATGCTGGGGGCTGCATCTCTGCACACCAGAGCCAGGATGTTCATGTGCTGCTCATCACAAAGTCTCTCTGCACCTCTGCAGCCCTGAGCTCTCCCCCTGTGGCTGCTGAGCCCAGGGCTCCATCACCTCCCAAATAACTTTGAGAGAGCCCAAGGAATCCCTGAGCTGCTCATTCTCAACATCAGCCAGCATTAGGAGCCAGAGAGAAAATGGAAATGTTCTCTCTGTGTTTTTAATTCCTAGCTCCTGACTGGAGCAAAGTCATGGAAACCAGTTGAGGGACTGGTGGCCAACTTTCTGTCCTTTGCCTGAACCCCAAACCCATGCAAATTCCTCAGTGAAGACAAACACTGGGAGATGAAGGGAGAGCCCATAGTGCCCAGCAGGGAACGTATGCAACGTGGAAATTGGATGTGAACCTCTTGCTGTTCCTGTGTGGATCTATTATACATGAGCCCATCAGAGCAGGGTATTAATAAAACAGGAGCTAAAGAACTTGGCACTGCCTTGTCTTCAGTGAAACATCAGAGCCTGGGCTGGCGGCGGTGGCCTTTGAAGTCTGGGATTGCATCTGATGACATGGTCAGGATGCTCCGGGGAGAATCTCACCACTGAAGGGGAATCTCTCCACAGCTTGGGGGTTTTTATGTGATTCAAATCCTCCTCCTCCTCCAGGACAAAGCCTTTTTTTTTTTTTTTTTTCTGCTCAGTTTTCTGGCTTGCTGAATTCTTTAGGCAGTGCTCAAAGAAGGGTGAAGATGGCTTAAAGCAGCCTCAGACATCCTGTGCTGGGATGCAAATGGCATCTGTTCCTTCAAAGTTCTCCCCAGCAAGACCCCTCTGTGCCTTTTGTTGCACACAGGTACCACCAACCTGAACCCTCTTTGCTGTGCTGAATCGTGGGGAGTTAGTTACACTGGGCTTTCTAAACATCTACGTTTTGTGTCTTCAACAGGACAAATAAATGTGGCTCTTCAGAGCCGCCCTGTAATCCCAGCTGTGCTGCCAAAGCCCCTGTGCAGACAGTGATGCCTCTGGCTCTGCTGGGTGAGCAGAGGCAGTGGGGAGATGCTGTGGCTGAGCAACAGAGGCCTTGTGCAAACCCATCCTTGGTGTAAAATGGGAGTAGCTGAAGTGTGGTGTCAGCTTGGACCTGCATGGCTGTGAGTAATTAACCCCGGCTGATGGCTCTTAGATGTTTGAGCAGCTGCTCTCTGAGCCCTGGGATGTGGAGCTGAACATCAGGAGCCCTGGTTTAGGTGCTGTTACAAGGGGAGTGTGTTTAGGAGTGAGAACCAGCAGATCTAATTAGACTTGCAGTTTTCAAAGCAACGGGGAATGGATGCACCAAAGAAATGAGTTTAATTTGTTAAAAATGCCCCGGTGAGCTGCAGAGCAGGGGAGGGGGATAATGCAGTGTAAGAGGAGGGCTGTGGGGTGAACAGGAAGGCTGAGCACGGTGCTGGTGTGTTGGAGGCTGTGGAGCAGCTCTGTCTCCCTGGGCAATGCCTGGTGCCTGATCCATAACAAACCTTCGGGACAGATCCACTGTTGAGCCTGACTTAAAGGGGCTGGGCTTTGTGCTGTGGGCAGCAGCTGATCTAGAAGAACTAAGTCCTGTTCCTTGGATTGGTGTCTGTGATGCTCATGAGGATAACATTCTGTTTTTCATGAGCTCACAAGGATTTAATTTCCATCCTCTCTGGCTTTGAGTACCTGTGCAGTTTACTGTTCACTCATTTTTCGATGCCCCAAAACCTTACAGCTTGGATCCTTAAGAAAGGGCAAGAGGTGTTTGTCAGAGTGAAAGTTTGTGACAGTGCAGCTTGTCACTGTAGAGGGATTTGGGTTGGGATCACAGGGGTGGCTGTAACCACTTCCTAAAGGTCCAGCAGCTGGATCTGCTCCACTGCAGGGTTTGCTGGTGAGTTACTGGGTGGCTCTGTCAGGGAGGAAAGTCCCAGACCCCTCGTGCTGGTGTCTCAGTGCTCCAAAATCCCTCTGGGACCTGCCCCTGCCTGAGGGAATCCCAGCAGGATGTGCTCCAGGCAGGACCATTAAGCCCATTTGTTGCTGAATCACGCTGCAGAATTTACCTCTCTCTTCTTCCATCACAGGCATGGATGGAAGTGGAAGGGCTGTGACTGATAACAGGGGCCTGGAAGCCTCATTTTTCGTCCTTGCTGCTGGTGGTGGCTCTGCCTCCCAGGCTGGGAGAGGGAAGGAGCTGTCCTGGGGAAGCTGTGGGACTCTGCCACCTCCTGCAAGTGCTGCCCTGCACTGGAGCCTGCAAGGACTGAGAGTTTGCTGTGTGGGACAAGGAATTGCTCCTGCAGGCTTGCAGGGCTGGGCTGGGTTGGAAGCTGTGCTGCCACTCGTTCCCAGAGGATGCAGGGATGTGCCAGGGATGTGCAGTGAGAGCAGAATGCTGGGATTCAGCTGGATGAAGGGGTTGTGCACCTCAGCTTCGGTGAGGATCAGTCACCCTGGCTGAGCAATTAACACCAATAAACCCTGCTGGTGACCCCAGCTGGGTGTGACTGTCAGCAGCCTTCCAGACTGGTTGCAAAAACTCCTGGGAGGGCTCCTGGGAAGTGTTTTTGGTTAAAACCAGCACAAGGCTGCTCTGTCTGCACCTCTCCCTGCTCTGACTTGTGCTGTTTTCTTTACTCTTTGCCTGTACATATTATTTCCAACCCACTGCACCCAAAATACCAACTGGTTGCTCTCAGAGTGTGAAGCAATCACTGAATGAGTAGCTTGGGTAATTTTTTTTTTCCTCTCATTTAGACAAGAAACCAGTTCAGCTTTGACCATGCATGTTACATTTTAATTTTTTTTTTCTCATGCCAAGAAATACAAAGAAAGTATATAAGATATACCATACCATCCTGCAGAAAAAGAAACATTTGTCAGCAAAGAGAAGCACCCAGCTGCAATTCCTGGTGTGTTCATGCTGTGTGTGAGCTGTGGCTCTCCCAGTGGGGGGATGGACCCTGCACTTCCATGCCAAGGATCAAGTCCTGGCACCTTCTAACAAGGACTCCCAGATGGTATCAGGGTTGCCTTGGTGAATCCTGCACACGTTCCCTTTCTGATGTTTCTTATCCTGGATGGGTATTTATAGGTTGGAATTTTGCTACCTACTGGTGTCAGCAAATGCTTTACAAATATTCCCACTTTGAAAAGGCTGCTTCCCCCCACACACACCCCCTTGGCTTGTGCCCAAGCAGGGGAGTTTTTCAGTCCAAACCTAACTGTTTTTTGCCAAAATTAAAGGCTGTATACTGAAAGGAAAACGAGCTTAAATCTGAATTATTTCAGCTTGACAGTGCAACCCTGGCTGTGGTTCTGTGAGGAGTAACAAAGCGACAGGGCAGGGGTGGGGCCAGCCCAGTGGGTGCCTTTCTGCAGCCTCTCCCTGGGCTCAGAATGAACAGAAACAGAGATTTCATTTTAGATAAAAGGCAGGATCTGCTCCCCTTGTCCACATGGAGAAATCTGCGTGGGGAAGGTCGGGTACCACGAGCTGGAGCCTGCGAGGAGCCAGGGCAGAGCTTCCCTGCCCTCTCCAACCCTTCCCAGCAGAGCCCAGAGACGAGATCTCGTTGCAGCAAGACCTGTCCGGGTTAAAGGAGAGGCAGAGGGAGTGAGGAAGGAGCTGTGGGGCTCAGGAATGCTCTGGGAACGCTGAGGGGACAGCGTGGTAAAACTGGCAGAGAGCAGGGAGAGAGAGGTGTAAACTGGAGCAGGGTGAAATGCCAGCCAGAAAAAGCAAACCCATCCTTAACACAGCAAACTTTGAAATCCTTTGGTGGCTCTCTTTCCTCTGGTGGTGCTCAGATGCCTTTGGTGTGTGCAGGCAGCACCCAGCGTGGTGCTGTGACCACGCACTCGGGCCAGACCTTTCCTGACCCTCGCTCGCTGCATCCCACGAGGAGCTGCTACCAAACCAAGTTTGTTGCTGCTTCAGCTTAAAGCTTCAATCCAGCCTTGCTGCAGCCAGCAGCTCTTCTGTGCCACCCCACAGAGCCCAGCTCTGCCCCAAATGCTGGCAAAGAAGCCCAGGGACAGCAGTGCCAGAGAAGTGCCACCAGCCCCATGCTCTGCTCGGAGGCTCCTTCCCATGTATTTACATCCCACCAGGACCTCACACTTGTCGATCGTAACTCCTACTCCAGCTTACATTTAGAGACATTTCCCACCTTCCCCATCCCTTCAGCGAGTTCTCCTCCTACCAGCTCAGCTCCCCTGTCAGGTAGGGCTGGATTGTCACCGTGCTGTCACCTTTCCTTCCCCAGGGGGGAGAGGTTGGCCAGAACCTGATGATTTCGTGACAGTTTTAGTTGCAAGCAGGGAAAACTCTGACGTGTGTGCTCAGAGGAGACAGGTGCAGCAGGTGGCAAAGAGCTGGAGGATAACAAACAGGGCTGCTTGGTGGGCATGGAGAGGAAAGGGCTTGTGGCACAGTTTTTGTGGTTGCCCTCCTGTGTGGAAAAGCCACGTTAAGGAGAGTTTCCTGGTGGATGTAGGGGTGACTGTGCCTGGTGGCCTCAGAGTGTCTGGGGGCCATCACCAACCTCCTGTAACACAGCACAGGTGTGTGCTCAGGGCTGGGAGCTCTGCAACCCCTTCCCTCACAGATATGAACAAATTCCACCCAAAAAGAGCCTAAGAGGGAGCTGAGCTGGTCTAAAACCGTGGGTGATGGGGAGAGCAAAGTGGCAAAAACTTTGCAAAACAGGCTGCAAAATGTGTGGCGAAGTTGATGGAGGAGCAGGGAGAAAGAACTTTCTGGATGTCCCTGGAAAGTTTATTCCTCCAGCACTGGAGAGGTAGGTTACATGCAGAGTAAATATTTTGTCAGGGATAACTGTAGAGGCTTTCCTCTGGATTTAAATGCAGGACAATAAAAAAAAAATGTTCTGTTCAAGGGTGCAGTACAATTGTATCAATTCAGGAAGATTTTAGAATGAAAGGGATTCAAGTGTCTTTTTTCTTCTCTTTTGTTATAGTTAATAGTGAGGTGAGAAGCATCACCTGTCCAATGAGACAGAAGGCACAAACAAATCATCACCCTGGGGGTTTTTTGGGGAAATCTTCTGCCTTCTCCTGCATCCGGGGAATCCTGCACTGAAAAAAAAACAGATTCCAAAGACATCTGTGCTCATACATCGTTCTGTTAAGGAGGAGAAAGAAAAGGGGGTTGATTTGGGAGCAGCTCAGTGCCTGAGCATTTGCCATCCCTGCAATTAGAGCAGTAATGTGAACCCACCTCCTGGGGGGTGGCAGGGTTTTAATCCTTTGGATGCAGAGAAGCACTTTAGATGAAAGGCTTTATATAATGATAAAAGAGCATTTAAATTCTTACTTAATAAACGCTAGGCGCTCTCAAGTCCTAAAACTCCCTCCAGCACTTTTCCCTGAAAAAGGGCATTTCCTGCCCAAGGAGGAGCTTCCTGGGCTCTTCCCATCAGCTGAATTTCAGCAGCTTCAAGGGCAAAGGGCAGGAGATGTAGAGAGAGGCAGCACTGCCTTTATGTAGCTCCAAAAAAACCCCCACATGCTCCCCAGCAAACACCTTTTGAGTCCAAGAGTTAAAGAAGGAAATATTTGGGGGATTTGATGGGCTTTCAATAGCCATAAGATGAAATTTTGAACATCCAAGGGAGAGTTTCTGAAGGGCTCAGGAGGAAAAGATGCAGTGCCTGGACAGAGGATGGAGGAGGGAGCTCCCACCCAGCAATGCTCAGCAGTGCCTGTTTGCTGAACTCACAAAAGATAAATTGCAAAAGAAAAGTTGCAGGTTTGGTCCATTTTAGATGCCAGCAGTTTGTGATGGAGTGCTGGCAAAGGGGTGGATGGGAGTGGAGCCCAGGAAAGTGCTGTAGTGATGTGCTATTGCTGAGAGAGGCCCGGGAATCCCTTTTAGTGGAGAGAAAAATGTTGACAGAGTGTCTGGGGGATTTGGCTTTCTCACCCCCTGCATTCAAACAACGTCTAGAGGAAAAAAACACTTGAAAGAGGAGCAATCAAAAAGGTGACAGGAGGATTTTCACAGAGATGCCTGTGGCTTTGCACATTAGTTACTGCAGAGTGGATTTACACTTCACCCCTACCCTGTGCTAACTCAGAGCCCAGGAAAGGAGCTAGTGCTGAGTTACCATGTTGTGAGGTTTCTTTTGGTGGATTCTCCATGTAGACAAGCCCTGGGAAGCACTGAATTTGGTCTAAATTTGGGGTGTTTTTCAGGAGGTTGGTGTTAGGGAGCAGAAGTGCCCTGAAGGACAGCATTTCTCAGTCAGTCCATGCTTTTAGGTCGCAGGCTGTCAGCTGGAGACAGCAGAAAGGCTGGGCAGTGCAGCTCTTGGTCGTGTGTCCCCAGAGTTTGGATCAAAGAGACTCAGAGAGCCAAAGGACGTGGCCAGAAGTCACAAAGCCTGGCTGAAACAACAGGCAATGGAGCTTTGCATAGTCTGGGTGGGTGGGTAGAGGGCCAACCCCAGGAAGTGCCTGCAGCAATGAGGGGTGAGCGGGGAGGAGAAGGGCTGGGGCTGGATGGAGCCTCGAGGGAACGTGTGGGGATTGGGTCCCACGGGGGTGGGCCCAGGGAGCCATGGGCTGTGGAAGACGTGGCAGGGCCTGTGGTACCTACAGACAGAGTGGGAGGAGCAGAGTCTGTTTTCTTGTTACGTTAAATACAAAACATTAAAAAATAACACAACGGTTCGCGGAACTGACCCCAGGCAGCTCCGGGGACGCCGGAGATTTTCAGAGCTGCAGAAGAGCTGTGTGAGGGGTGCAAGGAGGGGAGCAGGAGGCTAAAACTCCTTCATGCCCCTGAAAATCTCCTGGAAGGCCCTAAGCTGAAGCCCCAGAGGGTCAGGGGGATGAGCACTGGCAGTGGTGGGGGCTGGATCACGCTGAAGCCTCTGTGTGACAGACGTGCCGTGGCATCAGGGTGTGAGTGGGTAGAAC
Source organism: Phainopepla nitens (assembly GCA_013400175.1). Taxonomy (NCBI): domain Eukaryota; kingdom Metazoa; phylum Chordata; class Aves; order Passeriformes; family Bombycillidae; genus Phainopepla; species Phainopepla nitens. The sequence goes on from VXBQ01014498.1 coordinate 65,756, forward strand.
GGGCTCTCTGTGCCTTGCTGCTGCTGCTGGGCATTAACCAGGCTTTTATCTCAGTGCCAGGGGTGCTAACCTCCCTTTGGGTGCACAGAGAAATGTGTGGGTTCACAGGGAATGCCTGATTTTGCCTTCCATTAAAAAGCCCACCATGGGATGGGGGTGAGGAGGAGCCTGGGGTTCTCATGCAGCAACATCCTGCTCTGCCAGCTCTGAGATCTGCCCTAAGTGATAAAAGAGCTCATAGGAACAGACATGGAGAACATTCCCAAAGGCATGCAAATGGTCATTGTCTCTTTTTTTTTTTTTTTCATCAAAAATACAAAAGCACCCACCACATCCTCCAGCTCTGGCGGCTGCGTTTCGTTGGGAGCAGAGCCGTGGTCCTGCTGCAGCTCTGCTCTCCCTCCTCCTCCATGGAACAGCTCTCAGCTCCTGATGGCAGTTTGAGCTTTGTTTTGTTGTTTGTTTTGTTTTGTTTTGTTTTGTTGTTGTAGAGACAGAGAATTTGACGATTTAAAAACCAACAACCCCCCAAAAGTCCAGTGACTTGTGCCAAAATTCTCAGGAGGACTCCTCAAAACGTCCCGTTCTCGCCTTGTATTTTTCCTTCCAAATCCAGCTTCGTTCTGGAGACTCTCTCCTCCTCTTGCACTTTAGTTGTCTCCCCACTCCGTGAGTTCTGCTGGAGGGGAATGAGGTAGTGGATTTCCCCCTTCTCCTCTCCGCGTGGCCTCTCCCATTCCTACTCAGGGTGATTTTTATCCCATCCCTGGCACAGGCTCATTCCCACGAGGCGGTGAATTGAAGCATGCGTTCCTTCCGACGGCGCTCCAGAGCAGACTGTCTAGGGCTGCCCACCTACACTGTGACAATTTTTTGTTTTGTTGCAAGGCTGAAAGTAAAAACCCCAAAAGGAAAGTTGTCTTCCTCCTCTTCAAGGTATTTGCATGCTGAAACGTCTTCTAGGAACCTGTAAAAGGAAGAGGGGCTTAGGGCAGCTTCCAGCAGTCAAGAAATGTTCTCCTTATGCTCCTGGCCTTTGGGTGATTCTGAGCTCCCTGTTTGCCTGAGCTGTGCTGATCATGCTTGTTTGGCAGGTGGGCTTGTGTTTGAGAGGTTCCCAAAACATTTTGGGATTGTATTTCTGGGCAGGTTGATTTCTGTCCTGAAACCTTTCTGTTTCTTACAGCACTCCACTCTTTTAAACCCAGCCACAGGCTTTCCCAGGGCAGAACCTTTCACCAGGGAGACCTTGTGTGGTCACCAGGGCACTTTGGACAGCACAGGGAGGGCTTTCCATGCTGGTCATTTGGGCAATGTGTGTTTCTACTGGAAGGAGCCCATTCTCTGAGGTGTTTTTTACGTGTGTGTGCAGCTGGTGGTGGTCAAACCAAGCTGGAGTCAGTGCCCTCCCACTGCACTTAGGCTGGGAATGAGGGGGGATGGACTGGGGGCCGGTCTATCCTATCCCCTGGGCTGGAGCTGGGCTGAGGGAAGGAGAAGGGAGGGTTACCTCTGATGGTGAGTGAAATGTAGAGCACAATGATGATGGTCCCCAGCACGATGGAGACGATGCTGAGCAGCCTGGCCATGCGTCCGAGCCGCCGGGCGCCGTCCGTGTCCCCTTGCTGGCCACTGTTCCTCGACTGGGGAGACACAAAAAGAGTCCCTTGAGAGAGGCTGCAGCTCTAGGGGTGACTCCCTGGCTGTAGAGCCCAAACTGAGCCCCATTTTCTTTCCTGCCCCTTTAATTGGCAACCACTTGGTTCCCAAGCGAAAAATGGTGGAAGTGAGGATTCCTGGTCAGGGGGAAGCGTCTCTGTTGAGGGAAGGGGCTCCTGATCCTGCTGGAAAGGGTGAGCTGGGCGCCCTGCCCTTGGCTGGGGGAGCACCCAGCACTTAGCAGAAGGGCAGCTGTGTGAGGAGCTGTGGTGGAATTACTCACCGTGCGTCAGCATTTGCTGCCAGCCCGGCTCTTGGGACCAAAAAGCCTCCCCAAATTCATGCAGTGCCCTTCTGCCACCCAAAAAACCCACTGGGAAAGGGGCTTTGGAGGGAGGGAAAGTGGGTAAGGGGTTTTAAGGTCTGTTGGTGATATTTTCACCTGGTTGGGAAAGCTTAGAGTGAGGGGAAAGAAAAGCAAGGTAGGATAGGGGGGAGAAGGGAGCCCAGCAGCCTTGATCCAGTGGAGGAGTTGGGCAAAACCCCCCTAAGCTTCACTGGGAATGGGGTTTCATTGATGATTTAACTGCTTTAAAGCAGATATTCATTCCTTCTTTAGGGCTGCTTTAATGTATTTAGCACTTTAACATGGGTTAAAGGCTTTTCCCCCTGGCCTGTCCATCTCCAGCCATGCTGCCTTGGAGGAGAAGAGGAGGATCTGGGGCAAGCTGTGGGGCTAGCAGCTCCCACAGCCCTGTGCTGTGTGACAGCTCCTTCCTTTGGAGCATGGCTGCTAAAACTGGGGAAATTCTCAGTTAAAAAAAAAACAACGAGGGTACTAGGTTAAAAAGAGTTTAAGGTGGAAAGGGAATAAAGCAATCCTGGTTTCCTTTCAAAAAATGTGTGTCTCAGAAATAGCTGTGAAGGAAAGGATCCCCTGCCTCATGTTAAAAAAAAATTAAAATTAAGAGCAGGGAGGCCTAGTCCATCCTGCTTTAATTCCTCTGCCTCTTGGCAGCACCAAAAAATCCCCAGCCCAGGCTGTGCAGGGGCAGCTGCTCTGTAGGAGAAATGCAGCTTTGGAGGTTTCCATGTGCTCATTTGAGTTTGTGCCACCACATAAATAACACAGCAGAGCCTCAAACAGGAGGGTGGCTGCTTCCACTGCCCCCTGCCAACATCCTGCTCCACTCAGGAGCCACCCTGGGCATCAGTGTCCCCACCAGTGACACCAGCAGAGCTCAGGACCTTGTTCCTCCTGGTCTCACCAGCAGGTTTGCCAGACCCACTCTGGAAGCGATGGGATGCAGCCAAGAGCTATTTTCATCCCAGAACAGGAGGTGACAAAACGAAGCCTCATGGGTTGGTGGTGAGAGATGGGGAGGATGCAGGAGCCCAGGGATCGACAGGATCCCTGCCCTGCTCACTGACAGCTCCAGCTCTGGGAATTTGGTTTGTCAGTCTCTGGTTTTTGTAACAAGTGTAATATTTTGGCAGGGTGTGGGTTAGATTGCAGTGAAATACGCAGTTTTAGCTCTCTTTTAGGCAAAATATATAGGCTAAGGGATTCAATATATTTATCACTACAGCTTTTGGAAGTGTTTGCTGCTCATTTACCCTCAACAATTTTGAGAAACACATCAGCATTGGCATGGGCTGTTTAGCAAGAATTTGGTACTGTACATGTATTATTCATCAGTGTGGAATGGGTTGATTACAGCTCTCTAGTATCACTAATCCCGTGTTTTGCTTTCCACATAAAAACATTAACATCTTGTTTATTAATCGAGGCTCACCAAGGCAGAACAGCTCCGAAAAGCTCGAGGGCTCTGGGGGAGTGAGTCACTGTGTGAGTGCCAAGGGACTCCCTGCTACAGCCCAGAGCTGGGAAGCTGCAGGGCCTGGGGAGTGGGCCAGGTGAGGCTGGCTGACTCAGGAGTTATTAATTTTACCTGTTTCCCACCGCTATCTGTTCCAGTTACTGCTCAAAATGGGTTTTTTCCCTAAGTGGCTTCGTTGCAAGTGAAGGCAATTACTTTCCTGTGCTAGTCCCAGGGATGGAGAAGACAAATCATCACATCCTCTTTCCTGCAATCTTTCCCAGTTTATGAACTGGCTTTGGATGCTCTCTGCTGCTGTCCCCCAATTACTCAGAACAAATTAATCCTCAACACTTGGTGTTTTTGTTGAAGGAAACATTCCAAGAGAGGCGTAAGTCAACTCCAGAGTGAGACATGACTGTGGCACTTAAAATGGGTGAGGACAGTCTGACTTCTCCCACATCTTTTGAGAATGACAGAACTTATTTTGGATACCAAGTGCTGTGCAGAACTGCCCTTGATGTTACTATGTGGTGGTTCTGGCTGGATTTTTTCATTTCCCTTCATCTGTTTGGAGTTTTGTACTCCGGGACGTGGCTGCACTTTGGTGGGAAGAGGGAAGGATTCACAGCAGGAATGCAGGGTGAGTGTGTGGCACCCAGCCCTGCTCTGCACTCCCAAGAGATGGATCCCATGGGATGGACACATCCTTGTCCACCAGTCCCACTCTCTCTCTTGGGGAGTGACCTGAACTCTTTGGAACCGCCAGATCATCGCCTGGAGAGGAAAACACATCCAAGAGTCCATGGAGAAGCCTCCAGGTGATTAATTTCCATGAAACCAGTGTTAGCAGGAACAGGCTGGAGGAGGGTAGAGCAGGGTTTTTTTCCACCTCTGGCCATAGGCCCTGCTGGGATCTGAGAGCAGCTTTTGAAAAATGATTTATGAGACACTAAACTCAAAAGCATTCATTTACTTTCCTCTCTGGACGCTGCTTACTACCCAGGGAAAAAAAAAAAGAAAAGCTTTCATGTGCAAAAGCTTTGACTCAGGAAAGAAAAGCACAATTGCAGAGCTAAGGAATGTCAGCACATTGTGGAAAGGTCCTCCTGTTTCCCCAGGCGATGGGAATCACAAAAACCTGATTCCTGCTCAGATCTGTGCACGATCAGGCACACCTGGGCTTCACTCTGAGAGAAGACCTGAGCCCAGGGGAGCCTTGGGGGTCACTGGGAGCTCAATTCCTCCCTGCTGTAAGCAGGTGAAACCTCAACCCGTGCCCTCAGAGCCACTCCTGCTGGCAGAAGGACCCAGCCAGATGTTTCCTGGTTCCTCAGGGAGGGAGGGAGGATGGATTACTCCTCATCCTGCTCTGCTGGTGCCGTGTGGAGGTCCCTGGCTGGCAGGTGGGTGTGTGGAGGAGGTGATGGTGCAGGCAGGGCCAGGACTAGAAAGGGCTGTAATAAATTAATTGAACCACAGGACAGAGAGTGCAAGGGTGACTGTGCAGGGGCCAGAGGATGTGCACCGGCTACTAATGTGCTGTGAGTGCTGTTAACCTTGTCCTGGAGAACAAGCTCAGCTGAATGCACCTTCTGCCTCCCCTTCCCCAGCTCTGGGTGAGCCCTGGCCAATGCTGCCAGTGGCCGTGGAAGCAGAGGGCAGCCCAATAATCTCATTGCCTTGCTGGTCCTGCCTCCCCTCGGGTGTGACAGTCACCACCCCCTGGTCCCTCTCTGCCTGGCAGGATGAACCAACTCCTGCTCTTTTCCTCTCCTCCACGGGGCTCGTGTGGCCCAAGGCACATCCCCACCACCCCGGAGGCTCTGACGCCTGCGAGGGACAGTGTGAGGATCTCTTTTGCATGAAGGCTAATGTGGCTGGAAAATCCCCGTGAGAGACCTTGTTTATTACCATGGATATGCAATACCCAGCTGCTTTCCCTCTCCTTGCAGTGCAAAGCCAAACAAGGCTGGCTGGCTTCCCTGTGTGCTGCCTAAACAGGCTGTGCCACACAACTGTACTACGCAGATGACAGCTGGCACTGGCAGAAACGATGATTCCTCCTCAAAATGGAAATTGGTCTCCCTAGAGGCCTTTTTGTGGCAAGTGCCCGTGCCTGCCTTCAAGTTGTTGGTGGTTTTGGGGGGAAGTGCTGGCTGCAGGTGCCCCTCAGTGTATTTCTGTGTGGTAAGCAGGTAATGGAGATGATTTTCAAAGAAAATATTTGCCTTTGTTGCAAATCAAAGGCGTAGAAGGTGCTGGGTGTGTACAGGAGAGCAGCATCTGCCAGGGAAGGGGGTGGCTCTGCTTGTAGGGCTGTGCTGACTGAGCCACCTGTACCCGAGATGGGTGGGAGGCCAGGCTGGCTTCATTCTCCCCTGCTCGGCTCTTGGTGCATTTGCTGAGCTGTGGGGGATGTTTAATGGAGAAAAATTGCTTCTCCAGGGCGACTAAAAGAGCTGCAGGTGCAGCCTGTCCCTTTGAAGTGCCTGAGGCCGAGCACCAGCCTCCAGCCGGGGTCTCCCCAGTGCTGCAGGGCTGGGCTAGGAGGGGCGGAGGGACATCCCTGGTCAGTGGCTCGCCTCGCAGCTCCTTCCCGGGGAAGCTCGGCGAGTCGTTCTGGACCGCTGCCTGGCGGCAGGGACCGCGCTTCCCGGAGCCACCGCGCTTCCCGGAGCCCTGCCCTGGAATCCCACCCCCCTCTCCATCTCCATCCCGCCACCTCTCCGCATCTCCATCTCCATCCCGCCGCCTCCTTTTCCATCTCCATCTCCATCTCCATCTCCATCCCGCCGCCTCCCCGCGCGCTGCCCCGAGCTCG
>VXBQ01014498.1:91702-108738 GCA_013400175.1 Phainopepla nitens
TTCAGCCTCTGCACCCTCCTTCCCAGCCACAGCATCTCTGCAAGGCCATGGCTCTGCCGTCCCAAATCCTGCTCCAGCTGCCCTCCCCAAGGTGTGGGGGAGGCTGCTTGGCATGCCCAGGTTTTGAGGGGTGCAGGGCAGGGTCCAGCCTACATCACAGTGGGCAAGGCAGTGATGGTGTGGAGGAGATGCTGTTGTGTTGAGCCACCCTTTAGCAGAGGCCCACGGAGGCAGGTCCAGGCCAGCTCACACATCTGTGTTGTCATGGTGAATTTTCACCCAGGCACAGGGAAACCGTGGCATTTCCCCAAAATCTCACAGGCTCTGTGTGGACGTTGGGCTTTTCTTGGAAGCGGGATGGAGTGGGTGAGCACTGGGCAGTGCCCACACACTGACAGGGTGTCAGGGAACAGCATTTCCAGCTGGAAATGCCACCCTGAGCTGCTGTAAGTGTGCTCTGTCCAGGCTGGGCAGGAGCCAGCTGCTGCCCTTGGCTGAGCTCCCTCATGGGACCATCGTGCTGGCAGCAGCCTGGGTCAGCCTGGGAAGATGTGGCAGAGTGAAAACATCTTCCTGGCAAAACTAATCCCTCATGGGGATGTGTTCCTGGCTCTGTCACCCTGCTGGGGCCATGTGCCAGCTCACAGGACCTCTGCCCTGGTGGGTGTCAGCACCCCATGGGTGTCAGCATCCCTTGGTGCAGCGTGGGCTTGGATCCAGCTCAGGGCCCTGGGGCTGTCTGTGGGGTTGGGGCTGCAAGGCAGTTTCAGGTCAGGATGTCCTTGTCCCCCAGAGTGGCTCCCCTGGGCCAGGCTTCCTCCCTCCCCTCGGTCTCCATGCCTGGGGTGCAGCAGGAGGATTTCCACTGCTGCTAAAAATCAGGAGCAAAAATAGCACTGAGTTTTGGCACGGGCACAGAACAGGCTGCAGGGGCAATGCAGCTGTGGGGGAGGAGGGAGGGAGGCACTGGGTTTGGGCTGCCTGGGTGGCACAAGCACCCCACAGGCAGGGAGACACGGGGGACAACCTCCCTGTGTCCCCTCGCCCATCAGCGTCTCCCTTGCCTGTCCTGGCTGCTTGGTGGTGCTTGGTCCCCTCCCTGTAGCAGCTTCTGGGGGTGCTGGGGAGGTTCCTCTGCCCAGGTGAGGCCTCTCAAATACTGCACAGCCATGGCTGGCACAGCTGGAGCCATGGGGACGTGCCTCTGTCCTGTGGGCAGCACAGGGTCCCTCTGCCTGGGTGCCTGTTGGGCACTGCCTGTAGATCTTATCCCCAGGACTGGTCTGGGACTGGGATGTAGATCTGCTCCAGCTGTTTGCAACAGGAGCCAGGTCATTCCTGCATCCCTGCAGGCCAGTCCCTTCCCTCTCCACACCACCTTCTTCCCTGCACTGCTGCAGGTGTCACCTCCCAGGGTCCCCAGCTGCCTCATTAATGCTGGGTTCCTCATTACCTGGATGCTGAGCCACCCCAGCTGGGTTGCCAGGACTGCCACCGTGACAGTGCCACTCTGGGTGTCCCTGTGATTAAGCCTGGAGCTGCAGACCTTGGCCCTGGTGGAGAGAAGGTGGTGGCACCTGATGGCCTGGTGGGGACCATCAGCTTTGGCTCCTCTCTCCTGCCTTGGCTCCCCCTTAGACCTCACCTGATGGGAAAAGGTGCTTGGCTGAGAGGTGTGGGTTGCTCTGGGGCATTCCCAGCCTGGGGACAGTCCCTGGCTGAGGGGGCTCAGGGGAGCTGTGTGGTGTGGGTGTCCTGGGGAGTGGCCATCATGGGGGACAGCAGTGCTAATGAGCCTTGTGCTGCCACGCTCCTGGATGGTGCTGGAAGCACCACAGCTGGGACCTGCCCAAGACAGGAGCGACGATGGACATCCCACAATGAGGAGGCAGGGCAGGTTAGAGGCAGGGATCCTTTTTTCCTGGAAACTGAGGGGGATGTTATGGGTAGGGGGGGCAATCCAGTCAGCTCCTGGGTTGCAGGTGGCTGTGGTGGCCTGCTGAGGGTGGCCCCACAGCCTCGGAGGGATTGTTATCAGCTAATTGCTAAAGAAGTAAGGTCTGAGAGGGGCTGTGGTATCTTGGCAGAGATGGGATGCATCTGGCCCATGTCACAGCTCTCCTCCAACCCTCCTCAGGTGCAGGATGGGACTCCCCATTCCTCCCCACTGGCACTGGCAGGGCTCCTGGCCTGAGCGTGCTTTGCAGCGCTCTTTGATTTAAAGATTTATCCACTTTCCCTAGGAAGCAGGATGTAATATTAATGTGCTGAGCAGTGTTGGAGGGAGCCAGGGGAGTCCTTGTCCAGGATGGCCAGGGCCCTGGGGACATGGAGTGGCAGCGGAGTGGGGTGGCTGCTCTGACCCCAGTGCACCCCGTTTATGCCAGGTTATCAGCTAGGGTCTTAGCTGGGGTCTCCCCAGTGTCTGTGCCCAGGAAGCCTGTGGGGATGTGGCTTCCAGGGATCCATGGGGCTGCTGGATGGGAGGGGAGTGAGGGGCTGGCCCCTCGGATGAGCCCCTGCCTCTTTGGGAGCTGCCGAGGGGCTTCTGGCCGCAGGCATGNCCCGGTCCCCGCTGCGCCCCAGGGCCCCCCTGCACACCCTGCAGCGCCCCCCGCCCTCCCACTCGCGGCTCTGGCTCCCCGAAATGGCTTCCCCCGGGCCGTGGGTGGTGGGGGACTGTGGGTCAGCGTGGGGCACCCAAAAACGGGTGGGGTGCTGTTCTGGGGGGGCGGGGGCCTCATCCTGCGCTGGGGATGCAGCCCCCTTGGGTCCCCCCGTCGGGGAGGCAGTGGAGCCCTTCTGCCAGGAGGGTGGCACTGCCCTCCGTGCTGTGGATCCGGGCGGGCTGGCACGCATTTCCACGCTCCGGGAGCGTGGGCATGGGCAAGCAAGGAGGACGGCAGCTGTGGCTGCCAGCCCAGCTCATCTCTCCCCGGGGATGGCACAGGGATGGTGGCCGGCGGGCAGGCAGGTCACAGCCACTTGCGTGGGGCTGGAGCGTCTGGCAGAGCAGCTGTCCCCGCGCAGACGAGGCCGTCGGCCTCTCGGTTCCGTAAATTATTCAAATATAGGGAAGTGTGTCGAGCAGAGGATGCCTGCGGGGCCGAGGATGCTCGGTGTGATGTGTGATGTCTCCTTGCCTGCTCGGCTGAGCACGCAGCGGGGCTGGGCCGTGCTGTCCGTGAGTGGCCCTGGGACGCGGGGTCAGCTGCCCGCGGGTAGCCACAGGCTGGACGGGGTGGCCTTGGTGCCACACGGCGACCCTGAGCCGTGCCTAGATGCTCACGGCCACCCTCTCTCACCCCGGCAGACTTCAACTATGGTGCGGACGAGTACGACGCCGAGGGCAACGAGGAGCCCAAGGCGCTGCCGGAGGGCTCGGAAACCATGCCCTACATCGATGAGTCGCCCACCATGTCCCCCCAGCTCAGCGCCCGCGGCCAGGACAGCGGGGACGGTGTCTCGCCCACGCCCACCGATGGCCTCGGCACGGGGGTAGGTGCTGGGGGCAGCGGGGGTCGGGGCTCTGGGTGTCCGGCTCGGCTGTCAGCGGTGTTTGTGGTGCTCTGCTGCTGCTGTGACCCGGGGGACTGTGCCCGGCAGCCCGATTTCTGCTGGCCGTGGCAGCCTGGGCGCCGGGGAGCAGCAGCTCAGGGGGTGCCATGCCCGTGGGACACGCTGTGCCCCTGCCCCGCCTGTGTCCCTGTGTGCCGCGCCGGTGGCAGAGCCAGGAGGGGACGGGCTGGCCGCAGAGCGGGGTCCCGGGGCGGGAGCGCGGCCGGGCGTGCTGGAAGCGAGGAGCTGCCAGCTGGGGTCCCCAGCCCCGGCAGCCCTTGGGGACAGGGCGCAGCGGCTCCGCCGGGCTGCCGGCTCCATCTAGTGGCGCTCGGGGACCAGTCACCAGCGGGGTGGTGACACTAGGTGCCCCCCTCGCTCTGGACAAAACAGATATAACCCCTGCTGTTCGCAGCACATCCCTGGCAAGCCCTTTGGTTTTCCAAAAGAGGAGGAATGCCCGGAGAACTGCTGGGTGGGATCCAAAGGGAAAAAAAAGTGGGTTTTTTTTCCCAGAACGAAAGTTTCCATAAAGCCCGGGAGCGGTGGGGTGCAGGCAGGCGCATTGGCCCCTCGGGGTTACTGCGGGGAGCAACCGCACGGCCCCGGGCTGGGAGATCCCCCGGCGCTGCCGCTGCCCGGGCCGGAAAAAGTGAAGTTTTATTTTTGTCATGGAAAGAGTTAAGCTCCTGACCCGGATGCTGAGGCAGAAGAGGGAGAGGTGTGGCTTCCTCCCCAGGGTCGCCCTGCGCAGCGTCGTGGTCCCGGCACCCAGCGCCCCTGGGGAGGGAGAGCGGGGCGCTGCCCCCTGCCACCGCCTCCCGGGGCTCTCTAAACCACTCGGGCTTCGGGCTCCTTGTCCCCCCAGCACCGCCCTTCGAGCCCCAGCCCTGACACTCCGGTGCTGTGAGCGCTGGGCTCTGACCCCGAGGCCAGCAGGGACAGCAGAGGGTGGCAGAGGGGTGTCCCTGAGGGCTGGTGGGGCACGCTGGGGCTGGGCACAGGCAGGGACGTTGACTTGGTTGTGACTGACAGGACTGGGAAGTGTTGGAGCCCAGTGCCAGCTCTGCCCTGCGAGGGGCACAGGCCTGTGCTTGTGTGGCTGGTGGCACAGGGTGCATGTTCACCCCATTGCTCTCCTCCAGTGAGGCAGGACTGGTGTCACTGCCTTTGGGAGGCCTGGAGGAGGTTTCTAATGGGGCATCTCATCTTGCAAGCTCCTGGGGCAGCTGTAACCATGCCTGGGCCTGCGACTGCTGCGTGCAGATACGTCTTAACCCTCCCCATCCCACTCGAGGTCGTGTTGTGGAGTTGGTGTCCCAGGCCCTGCTTGGGTACTGCTGGGTTTGGCACTGTGGGTAGCATTCCCCTGGACAGGGGCTGTTCCCTACTCTGGGAACCTGGCCATGTTGAGCAGGGTTATAGGGCAAAGGCTGAGCTGTGGCATGGACAGAGGGCTGAACACGGGCTCTGGAAAGTCCCTGTGTCTGTGTCCCTGCCCACATCTCACAGCAGGAGTTTGTTGCAGGCTCAGATGCGTGCAGGGAGTAGAGATGGCTCCTGTGGGCAGAGCACATGCAGCCACTGGTTCCCCTTTTGCTTCTGAGGAGCCTGGGGGAAGCTACTGAAATAGCTCTTGCACTAGTGTTCCCCTCCTCCAGCCTGCTCTTGCCTTGTTTGCCAAGGCCCATAGTGTCCCTCGCAAGCATCGCAGCACTGCTGCTGTGTCCATGCCTGGCTGCCCCGGGCTTGTGGCCAGGCTGGGGCAGCGGTGAGGTGCCAGCTGGTGAGGCTCAGCTCTGTGACACTGCCGCAAGCCCCCTCTGGGGCAGGGAGAGCTCTGGCACCTCCTGGGGGTGCACAGCCAGGTCCCCGTGTGGGACCCGGTGATGCTGCTGCCCTCCAAGGTCACTCCTCGCCGGTGGCGATCCCCACGGTCCGGCTCTGCCTTCCCGCGGGACTCGGGGCTCCAGAGGGCTACAACAGAGGGGATGCTCTCCCACTGCCGGGATGGGGAGCGCGGGAGGCCTGGCAGGGGACCCCTCCCCGCGGCTCCTGCTGGACACACCTTAGGAAAGCCGGCCGGGGAAGGCGGCTGCCGCTCGCCCCAGCGTTGACCACAGGCGGGCTGCGGCGGCGGAGCAGCCCCACCTCCCTTGCCGAGAGAGCATTTCCTGTAGCAGCGCGCAGGGCGGAGCGGNATCCCGCGCTGGTGGCCGGCGGCCAGAGCTGAGTCAAGCTGGGACAGCTCAGCCGCGTGAGCCCCTTGCCTGGAGCCTTGTGGGGTCCCCTCTGCGCCCCGCTGCCCGGCCGGCCATGGAGGAGGAAGAGGAGGCCATAGGGTACCTGGATAAAGTGCTGGAGGATGAAGATGACTCTGAGCCAGGAACCCCCACCAGCCCCGTGTCTCCGTTTTCGGCCGGCGAGAAGGTGGGCAGCGGGGGGACCCTGCTCCCGTGCTGGGCAGTGGGTGTGGGGATGAGGGGCATCTTGCTGGTGATGCCCAGGTGTTGGAGCAGCTCCTGGGGCGATGCGGTGGGTGCCGGCGGGGGGCAGAGCTGGGGGCAGCGGGAGCATCACTGTGGCCCCACCACACCCCCAGGACTGCCTGCGGCCAGGGGCACGGGGCAGGGCTGTGCCAGGCTCCAGGTGAGGAGGGCTCAGACTGGGGTGACCACCAGTCCTTCCAGGGGGAGTAGAGCCACACGTACTGCGGGGTGGGAGCTGCGTGGCTCAGCAGAGCCAGCACCGGATGCTCAGGAAGGGGCTCGTTTTACACTCTGCCCCACTGCTGGGCCACCAGTAACTCCTAAACAGGCCCAAAGCAGAGCTGGGGAGCAGGCCTGGGGAGCCCCCTGTGCTGGCAGGTGTAGCCCAGCATCCTTCTCATGCCCGCTCTGCCAGGGTGCCTGGGTGCTGGAAGAAGGCTCTGGCCCTGCTCTTCCTGGGGTCTCCCGCATGGGGCAGCCACAAGGCCCTGATTAAGAGTCACTGCTCTGGGTCACGGGGGTCCCCAGCTGACATTGTCCCCATGGGGTGTGTGGGCCCCGAGTGTGGGTGAGCCCCTTATCTCCTGAGCTCCTGCACAGGGCCCAGGCTGGGGAAGCAGGAAGAGCCCGTGACTAATCTGTGGCAAGGAGCCCACGAGCTCCCAGTGAATAAAGCTGGCCTCCCTGCACACCCTCCTGCTGCGCCGGTCACTGTGGCCCAGCCTTGATGGGGCAGCCTGGCAGGGTGGGCACTCTGGTTGTCCCAGCAGCGCCCAGGGCCAGCTGAGTGGGTGGGGCAGAGAGATGCTGATCCTCAGCCATGCCCACCTTGGGACTGTGCCCTCCAGGTGTTTGCAGCTGCCACCTCCCCTGGCACAACAGCCAGGGCTGGCATAGGCAGAGGTGAGACGCGACCAGTGTCCCCCCCAAGCCATCCTGAGTGGCCCAGAGTGATGCCCCGTGGCTCTGCTTGGCCACTGTCTGGGTGGCAAAGCCTGGTCCTCTAGTGTGATTTTTAAGGGATGGTCCAGGGGGCTGGGGTGTCCATGCCTGGGCACTGGCAGAGCCTTGCTAAGGCCCCAGAGCCCCCCAGCCTGGCCATCTCCCTGCCAAGAGGGTCACACCACAGGAGCATCGGTGCTGCAGCAGACCTGGGTGCTGGGACATGCCCCAGTGCCGCCGGGCAGTGCCTGCTGGGGTGGCACTTCCCGAGAGAAACCTCAGCCCAGGGAAAGGGTGGTGCCGCATCACGTGGGAGCAGCATCCAGCGCCAAGCATGATTTCACTGGGCGTCTCTGGACTCTGCCCTGGGAGAGTCCTGCCATGCCGTGCGCCATCCTGGAGCGCCGCCAGCGGCGCCGGGCTCGGGGCCAGCCTGGAGCAGGGAGGGGAGAGAAGCCAGCACAGCTCGTGGCTTTCCCAGCTGGCTCCAGACGCGCTCTGCTGCCCATCGGGCGCGTGCCCGCGCCTTGCCACGGAGCTTCCCCGACACTGGCAGGGCCATGTGCCCGTGTGGGGGTGCCAGGAACGGGCTGGTGGGATGAGGGGTCTCCTCCTGTGCCACTTGCTGGCTTAGCCAGGCTCCTTGCTGTGTTCTGCAGGGCGAGCGGGACGCTGGCAAAGGCCTGGAGATGCGGAAGTTGGTGCTCTCCGGTTTCCTGGCCAGCGAGGAGATCTACATCAACCAGCTAGAGGCCCTCTTGTTGGTGAGCACAGCCCCCAGACTGGACTGGACAGCCCCTCCAGGGATGGGTGGATGGATGGATGGATGGATGGATGGATGGATGGATGGATGGATGGATGGATGGATGGATGGATGGATGGATGGATGGATGGATGGAAGGATGGANTGGATGGATGGATGGATGGATGGATGGATGGATGGATGGATGGATGGATGGATGGAAGGATGGAGTAATTTCTGCCTGGGTGGCTTTCCCCAGCCACCTCGGCCTGAGTGGGAGCAAAGCCCCAGAAGCCACACCAGAGCCAGCTTTGCTCTGTCCTGGCTACTCCCATCTCACCTCCCCTGCTGTCCATGTCCCTGTTGGGGACATATTTATAGCCCTGCTTCCTCTTGTGGCCTTGCTGCCCTTCACGGCGAGACGCTGTTGCACAACACGGGGTCACCGCCGCTGCGGGGAAGTCCGAGGATGCACGAGCCCAGAGTGCCCCTTGATCCAGCTGCCAGCCTTGGTCCGTCTGTCCTGGGCAGCCCCCACTGCCAGCTCAGAGATCCTCCTCATCCCCAGTGTTCTCCTCTTAGCCCTCATCTCAAATTCTCCCTTCTTTGGCAGCCCATGAAGCCACTGAAGGCCACGGCCACTACGTCGCAGCCTGTCCTCACCCTCCAGCAGATCGAGACGATTTTCTACAAGATCCAGGATATCTATGAGATCCACAAGGAGTTCTACGACAGCCTGTGCCCGAAGGTGCAGCAGTGGGACAGCAATGTCACCATGGGCCACCTCTTCCAGAAGCTGGTATGCACCTTCCCAGGCTCTTGCTCCACTTGGAAGAGGAGAAGGGCTGGAATTGTGATGAGTTTGGAGTTGTGATGCCCGCAGGGGCTGTGCCCATGGATGCCATGACCATGCCATGACCTTCTCCATGAGGAGGAGGAGAGGCCAGGTTGAAGGGCTGTAGCTTCAGCTTCTGCTGTCCAGGCACTTGTTATCTCTCTGCTGGATTTTGGAGGTTTATGGAGGCACAGGCTGGGCAGGAGCTCCACTATCCTGCCCTGAGCAGGAGCCAAGCATGTGACCCCCAGCTGGCTGAGTGTCCTAGGAGGGGACAACTCTGGGCAGTGTCACCTCAAGGGCTGCCTGACCCCTTGGGTGCTGTGGGGGGCTTCAGCACCTTGCTGGTGCCCGGCTAATGCCCACTCCCCACAGGCCAGCCAGCTGGGGGTCTACAAGGCCTTTGTGGATAACTACAAAATCGCATTGGAGACAGCAGAGAAGTGCAGCCAGAGCAACTACCAGTTCCAGAAGATCTCAGAGGTAAGCTGGGATGGGGCTGTGCCAGCTGGGACAGGGCTGTGCCTCGGCTGTCCCTGCACAGGGCAGAGAACACTGTTCTCATGGCTGAGCTGACCATGTCTGCCCCATGGAGATGCTCTCCCTGCCCTGGGCACTCACAGGAACTGTCCCCAAGGGCTGGGCCACTGGGGGCTCTGCTCATTTGGCACTGCAGGTGTTTGTCCCCACTTTGTGCAAGCTCAGGCTGGGCTCAGCCTGTGCTGCCACCACCCCATCCAGTGCTGGTGGGTGCTGGTCACCTGTGGCTCATCTCCTGCTGCCTGCATCTCCATGCCAGGATTCCCTGCAGAAATGGGGGGCCCCATGGCTGCAACCTGCCCCCTTGTCCTGTTCAGCTCAGTGGCATCACCACCCTGTCCCAGCTGCTGAGCACAGCCAGAGCTGCTCCCAGCCAGGCAGGAGCCCACTCTCCTTCACCCTGCACCCGTGTGTGGCCTCCAGCATGGCCAGGCTGGGGCCAGGGGGAGATATCAGGGTGCATGAAGGGTGGGGGGCACCCCATGACCTTGAGCCATGACCTTCCCCCCCACCCCAGCCCCCCACGGGCTGCGCTGATGGGCCTTTCCCTCCCTAGGAGCTGAAGGTGAAGGGCCCCAAGGACTCGAAGGAGAGCCACACGTCCGTCACCATGGAGGGTACGGCGGGCGTGGGGAGGGGGGCGCAGCCTTTTGTGTGCGCGGCACCGGCGTGGGTGAATTCCCGAGCCCTTTGTATGCCTGGAGCCGGCGGGGAGGGGGGGGTCGCGGCTCTTTAGGATGCCGGAGGCGTGCGGCAGCCCCCCAGCCCCTGCCCACCGCCCCTCCCCGCCCGCGGCTGTGCCGGGAGCCGTGCGGAGGGGCCGGAGCTGCGGCGCAGCCGGGCTGAGCTGCTGCGGGGCGGCAGCGATGGCTGCGCGGGGACGGGGCTGCCATGGAAATCCTCGTCATTGTCCGGCTGTGCTGTAACTGCACCTACGGTGAGGCGAGGCGAGGGGGGCGGCTCCGATTTGGGGTGCCGGTAGGGAGGGATGCCGCGGGGTCCGTGCCGGGGGGTGGAGGCTGCGTCGTGCTCTGCAGGCTGAAGTTGGGAGAGTCTTTGTTCCAGGCTCGATTGAATCATCTTGGCTCCGGCACACGCAGCCACGAGCTCGCCGTCCCCGCCGGGCAGGGGCTCGTGGCACTGCTGGGACAGAAGGAGCTGGGGTGGGCAGGGGGATCCTGGGCTGGGGGACCCCCTCTGCCCGGGCTGTGCTGTGTGGATGGTGATGGGGAGGGGTCCCCATTTGCCTCAGCATCGTGGGGCTGGAATGTGCATCTCTGCATGGCTGGGAGGAGAGGCACCGGGCATCCTGCCTGCTGCTGCCCGTGGGGCCCAGGCTGGCAGGACTGCGTGCACAGGGAGCCCGTTGCTTCTCTGCTGTGCTGGGACAACTCCTCCCAGGGTCCCCGGAGTTTTGTGTGTGCCTGTAGTGATGGCAGCAGGAGGATCCATCCTTCCTGTGGGTCTAGGGTGGTGGAAAAGGGGGGAAAACCCTGCCTGTCACCTTTATCCCAGAGCAGGGTTCTTGCTGGCTGTCACAGGGAGCAGGGCTCTTGTTTTACCCCCTGGCATGGAGTTGTGGGGGTTCAGCCTCTGCTTAGGGTTCAGCCTTGCATTGTCACCTCCTGAGCAGAGCCCCCTGCTCACCCTGTCTCAGGACTGGGTGCCATGAGACTGCACCCTCTGGGCTAAAGGGGATGGGGACTCCCCATGACTCAGCCCAGGGTGAGGAGGGGGTACCTTTCCCTCCTCTCCCACAGCCTGAAACCTAGCTGCTCTCAGCCCTGACAGTTTGGGGAAGTGCTCCAAAGTGAAGGGAAAACCCAGAGGCATCAGCCTGAGTGAAAGCAGCCTGGGGAGACGTGAATGTGGCCAGGCACAGAGACCAGCACTGTGAGTGGACTCTGTGCCTTTGCCTGCCCAGAGAGGTGGGGAGGAGTAGAAGGGTCTGTCTGCTCCCACTGAAATGTGCCTCTGAAGAGCCTCTGGGGCTATTTCCTGCTGGGAGGGTGTGTGGCAGGAGAGGGGGGTTGTCTGTACCCCGTGTGTGAGGCAGCTCTGCCCCCTGCCCTGGGCACAGTCATGGGGGGCTGCAGGCAGGGACATGGGGCAGTGGTGTTGGGTGAAGCCTTGGTGTTCTCTGTAGGTGGGGTTTTGCTGCTGCTGGAGCAGCCTGGGCCCCCTCTGCACCCAGGGCTGGCTGGGGTGGTGCAGAGAGGCGGGTACAGGGTGTCCCATGGGGTGGCAGAGCCCAGTGAGGGACGGGACCCACCGCTGAGCAAAAAGGGAAACTGAAAAAGCTGCTGAGGGTGACGAGCGGCTCTTCCGCTCCACAGCCACCCGCAGAAAGCGTGGGTGCAGTCCGCCTGGGGAGGCCCTGCCCTCCAGAGGCCTGTCCCAGCCCTGTGCTGCCACAGGCCTGGTGGGACATCCCCAGCCATGACTGCACAGCAGCCTAGCAGTGGTTCCTCGTGCCCCCAGCACAGCAGGACACGAGGCCGTGGCAGTGGTGGCTCCCCCCTGCTCCTGGCACTACCATGATTGTGCAACTGCGCTGGCTCTGTGCAGGACTGATCCCACATGCTTGCTTGGGGCTATGTGCAGACCAGGGGGGCTCTCTGGGCATCTGGGCACCCCTCCTTGCCCCTGTGCTCTCTGTTACAGGTGGGAGAGGGGCCAGGGCTCCAGCCACAGGTGGCTGCTGACAGTTTCTTTCTCCCCTCAGCGCTGCTGTACAAACCCATCGACCGGGTGACACGGAGCACCCTTGTCCTGCACGTGAGTGTGACGCCAGTCCCACGGGCATGGTGGTGGGCTCTGTCTCTGCTGCTCCTGGGGATCTGCAGCTGTGGGGAGTGCTGATGAGGAGTCTCCAGGCTGGGTGCTTTTCAGCTGCTAACCTGTGCCTGTCTCCTTCCAGGATCTCCTCAAGCACACCCCAGCTGACCACCCTGACTACCCACTGCTCCAGGACGCCCTCCGCATCTCCCAGAACTTCCTGTCCAGCATCAATGAGGACATCGACCCCCGGAGGACAGCGGTCACCACCCCCAAGGGCGAGGTCAGCCTGTGGGCTGGGCAGTGGCTGGGCACAGGGTGAGGGCTGAGCCCTCTGCCAGCCCCTGGCTGGTGTCCTTGCCCTGAAGAGCCCTTAGTAGGAGGAGTAGGGTAGGAGTTGGAGGGGTTCCTCCAGACACAATTCTAGGTACAGGATTAGGGCTCTACCTTATCCTTGCTGCTTGCTGGTGCCCTATTAAGCAGAGAGGATATGGACCTTCCCATGCTCCTGCTGGCTGAGCCACAGAGAGGTGCAGGATTGTCGGCCTTGCCCCATGGATTGTTGGCCTTTGCTCCCTGCCTGCTCTCATGGCAGCCCCTCTGCCCCACAGACCCGGCAGCTTGTCAAGGATGGCTTCCTGGTGGAGCTGTCGGAGGGCTCGCGGAAGCTGCGGCACGTCTTCCTCTTCACCGACGTGCTGCTCTGTGCCAAGCTGAAGAAGACAGCAGTGGGGTAAGGAGGGCGCTGGGCACGGGGGGTACGTGTCACAACCCCCCTGTCCCTCAGTGGGCCGGGGGATGTGCCAGGAGGGGGTCAGGCATCAGTCAGCACCCGTGCCCTGGCTGCAGGAAGCACCAGCAGTACGACTGCAAGTGGTACGTGCCCCTGGCCGACCTGGTGTTCCCCTCGCCGGAGGAGTCGGAGCACTGCCCACAGGTCCACGTCATCCCCGACCACGAGCTGGAGGACATGAAGATGAAAATCTCAGCCATCAAGAGCGAGGTGCAGAAGGAGGTGAGAGAAGGGTGTAGGACTTGCTCTTGGGGTGGGTGCCTTGCTCTGGATCAGGGATGGGACCTGGGGGACAGAGGCACCTCTGAAAGATCCTCTCTGCTCCCCTCTGCAGAAAGCCAACAAGGGGCAGAGCCGTGCCATCGAGCGCCTCAAGAAGAAGATGTTTGAGAACGAGTTCTGGCTGCTCCTCAACTCACCTGCCATTCCCTTCCGCATCCACAACCGCAACGGGAAGGTGAGGAGGGCGGGCTGGGGCCGGGCTCAGCCCTGCCTGCACACAGCCTGCCACACCTGCCTCTCTCCTACAGAGCTACCTCTTCCTGCTCTCCTCCGACTACGAGCGGTCCGAGTGGAGGGAGGCCATCCAGAGACTGCAGAAAAAGGGTAAGTCCGGGGCTGCCGAGGCCCTCTTGGGGCTCTGGTTCCCCCAGAAGCCACAGGGAAGGATCCCAGCCTGGTGCTCTCCAGTCTCTATGACCAGCATTGAGCGTGTCCCTCTGAAGCTTCTGTCCTCTCCCAGACCTCCAGGCCTTTGTCCTGAGCTCAGTGGAGCTGCAGGTGCTCACAGGATCCTGCTTCAAGCTACGCACTGTCCACAACATCCCAGTCACCAGCAACAAGGATGGTGAGTGACCGCTGGGTCCTGCTTTGCTCGGGATGATGCCAGGCAGAGCTGTGGGGTCCCTGAGCTGGAGCAGGGACTCTGCTGTGCAGGGGACAGCTTCCCACCAGGTGGCACTGCTGGAGCAGCGTCGGGCTCCCAGGCAGCGCAATCCGGCTGCGGCACGGGGCTGCTTTTGGGCTCTCTGCAGCCCCCGCCGTGGGCTGGGCAGGACCAGTGTGCCAGGGTGAGACCCAGCCAGCCCCACTGGGAACCTCCCCCAGGGCTGTCCAGCAGCAGGAGAGCTTGGGATGTCTGTCAGTGGGGGATACAGAACTTAGGGATATCCCTCCAGGGCCTTGGGGGCATTTGGGTGTCACTGCAGGCACCGTGCTTGCTGTGGCAAAGGTGGCAAAGGCTGCCTTGGGGATGGCCACTCCCAGGCCCTGACACAGCATCTGCTCTCCTGCCACAGATGATGAGTCCCCAGGGCTTTATGGGTTCCTGCACGTCATCGTCCACTCCGCCAAGGGCTTCAAGCAGTCAGCCAGTAAGTGTGGGTGCCCACCCTGCTTGGAGGGGCCGTTGAGCTCAGAAGAGTTGGGGTCCAGCACGTGGCCCTGCTCTGCCCACAGTGGTCCCCTGGGAGATGGTGAGGGTGTTCCTGGGGTGCTGAGCGATGTCTGCTCCCCCAGACCTCTACTGCACACTGGAAGTGGACTCCTTTGGCTACTTCGTCAGCAAAGCCAAGACCAGGGTGTTCCGGGACACCACAGAGCCGCAGTGGAATGAGGTGAGGGAGGGTGGGATGCAGGGAGGGGGCTGTGCTCCACATTGCCCCTCAACCCCAGTTTTGGAGCTGCTCTGGGGTTTCTGGGGTTGAGCCACCCTCTCTCCACACCCCAGGAGTTTGAGATCGAGCTGGAGGGCTCCCAGTCCCTGCGCATCCTCTGCTACGAGAAATGCTATGACAAGACCAAACTCAACAAGGACAACAACGAAATTGTGGACAAGATCATGGGCAAGGGGCAGATCCAGGTATGCACTGGGGCTTTTGGGCATCCTCTCACCATTTGGGCCTGGTACCTGGGCTAGGAGGGTTGTCCTGGAGTGATGCCTGGGGTGGGCAGCTCTGCTTTTGGGAATGGGGCACAGCAGTTGTGGGGTTGAAGGCAGTGAGGTGGGTGGGCACCAGGCATGGGGGTTGATGGTCCTGGGGCACAGTGGCTGCAGGAGAAAGTGGAACAAAGTCAGAGGGGCCTTTGTGGAGGTGGCAAAGCCAGATCTTCCCTGCAGAGGTGCATCCAGCCCCATCTGGGCTGGAAATGTTTCCGTTCTGCTGCTCTCCATGCTGTGGCCCCAGGGGGCTGCAGGGAGGGGTTGGCAGCTGCCCTAGGGAGGGCTTTGCTTGTGCAGCCCCCCATCCCTCCTGTGTCCCCCTTTGCCACCATCTGCCTTCCCTGTGTCTCCATCAGCTGCTGTTATGGCAACGGGGGTTTCCAGGGCAACGGCTGAGCCGCCTCTGATTGGCGGTCGCCAGGCAGGGAGGATGGCAGCCTGGGCTGCCCTGAGATGCTCCCAGGTGAACAGGACCAGGAGGATGGAGTGGGGGGCAGGCGACCCCCAGACCCCACATTCCCCCTGCAGCCAGGTTGCAGGGAAGCCCAGGGCAGGGGACACAGCTCGGGCTGGGGGTGTCCCTGTGTGTTCCTGGTGGGCACCCCAGCCTGGCTGCCTTCCTGGCTGTGCTGGGGACAGGGTCACGCCTGGGACACAGCCCTCCCCCCAGGGACACTTCAAAGGGCCCCTCATGGCTGCCTGCTCCATGGGAAAGCAACTGAGGGCAGGTCCCAGGGGAGCAGAGAGCAGCATGGAAATGCTGCTGGGAAGGGGATGCTGTGGGGAACCAGCACTGGTGGGGGCACAGGGTGGGAGGTGGGGGCTCAGCTTCACCAGTGGCTTGTTGATACCTGAAATCACTCGTCTGTTGCCCTCTCCCCCTGGAAACAGTGGTGTGGGGGTGGCACTGGGCCAAGTGGGAAGGCCAGGGCAGGGAAGGGGCTCGGTGTCCCGCGGGGATCAGTCCAGCTGCGCTCTCGGAAATAGCCTGGATCAACAAACATGAGTCATGCTGGGAGATGCGGGGGTCGGGACAGGGACAGCACAGCTCGTACCCGCTGTGCAAAAGTTGTGGGGGAAGAACAGGAGAGAGAGAAGGCTCTGGGGCTGCTTATCCCGAGGAGGATCTGGATGGATGGGAGAGTGTCAGGGTTGGGGCTGTCCTGCCAGAGCCACAGCTCGGCCTCTGCCCCAGGGGTGGGCTGGGTGGCAGGGCAGGACAGCTTTGAGCGGGATGGGCAGTGCTGCTCCTGGGGCTGTGGGCTGTAGTCAAGCCCTGGAGCTGCCCCCCTGCCTTCTCCCTGAGATTCCCAGGCAGAGATGCTGCCCTGGATGTTCCTCACCCCGGCTGGTCCCTGGGCTCATCATGAACTGCTTCTGGTTCCACATAGCAGCACTGGCTGCTCAGTGGGAAGCTGTGACTCCTGGTTGGCATTAACCCTGTTTTGTTGTTATTAACCCCATTTTGTAAAGCTGGAATATGCTGTGGTCAGGGTAGGGCTGCCCTGTTTGGCTTGTGTCCCCATGAGGGTCTTGTGTCCCCTGCAGTGCAGGGCTCAGTCCTGCTCTGAGCTGTTCCAGTTGCTTCCAAGCAGCTGGGCTGTATCTGCTGGGTGCAGGCAGGAGTGTGTGGTGCTGTGCCAGGATGGCAGACAGATGTTGTGGTGGGCAAAGCAGGCTGTGAGTGCTTGTGCCCACATTGCAGAGGACAGAGGCTGGATGTGGCCCCCATGCCCTGGAGGAGACGGGCAGTGGGTGCATGAAGGGGTTCTTAGGACCCCCTTCCTTAGCCCATTTGGTGCACAGGGGATGTGGCTGTTGAAGCAGAGCCTGTGTTGTCATGGGCACAGTGCCTGCTGTCCCCTCAGGGAATAACTGCCTGTCTGTCTGTCTGTCCCCTTCCCTGGGCTGGCAGAGGCTCTGGCAGGGGAGATTTGTGATGCTGGGGTACCCCAGACCTGCAGGGAGCCATAGTGACCCATATAGACTCCAGGGGCTACTGAGGGAGGGCCTGGGGGGCAATCAAGTCCCCCCAAGCCTGCACCTCACCATGGCCCTGCCTGTCAGCAGCAGCAGGCAGGGACCCTTCCAGGGCTTCCCTGCCCCCATTACCCCCTGGCAGTGGGGCTGACAAGGGCCAGGGTACACAGAGGGGACATGGGGGCACCCAGCTGTCCCTAGGCGTGACAACAGACCCCAAAAGCCTCCTCCCCGTGCCCCTTGCTGAGAGCAGGAGAGCCAGCGAGCCAGCCTGGCTCCTGCACGGAGCCGGGAGTGCTGCAGCCGCCAGCGGCGGTGCCTCGGGGGCCGCGGCTGCCGCTGGCGCTGCGGAGCGGAAAACGGCACGGGGATAACAACGGCAAGGGGATAACGGCACGGGGATAACAACGGCAAGGGGGTAACGGCACGGGGATAAC
>VXBQ01014498.1:108889-124173 GCA_013400175.1 Phainopepla nitens
GGCGGGGAGCCCGGGCAGTCCCCGCTGCGCTCCCGAGCTGCTGCGGGCGGCAGGGCGAGAGTTAAACGCGTGGGGGCCGCCGGGGGGGGGCTGCCTTTGAGTCACTTCCTCGCAGGGGGAGGGAGGTTTTTGGGGCTGCCTCGCCGCCTCGCCAGCCTGGCTCACACCCTGAAGATGAGCCCTGCCCGCTCGCCGCCCCTCCGCCCCGGCAGGGCTCCCCTCGCCGGCCCCCGCTGACCTCTCCCGGCCGGCAGAAGGGATGCGGGTGCTGTGCTAACCCAGCCGTGGGCACGCTGCCGGCCACCCTCGTGTCGCCTGCCCGCAGCCGAAGCGGTGGTCGCGATGACGGAGGTGCTGGTGCAGCCGGAGGGCAGCCCCGGCCCCGGGGGCGAGCGGCAGCCCGAGCGCGGCGTGGAGGAGCCCGAGGGGAAGCGGCTCCCGAACACGGGCGCCCGGCTCTGGGGCAGGGTGCGCAGCAAACTGCTCCGGCAGAAGGTGCTCCGGGTGTGGGGGGTGGCTGCAGGGGACACTGCTGGGCTCTGGGATGGCTCTGCCGGGCTGGGCTGTGGGTGGCTTTTTGGGGAGTGGTTTTGTGGGGTGGGGGCTGTGTTGTTTGTGTGGAGAGTGAGTGCTATGGGGTCTGTGCACGGAGCAGGGAGGCTGTTTGGGTGCTTTGGGAGCTCTTGGATGCAGTTGGCAGCCTGTGAGGTGTTTGTTTTCCTCCTTCCCTCTCCCTCTGTGTGCTGGCAGGCTCCGCGAGGCTGAGCTGTTTTCGCCGGGGGGGTCCTGCAGAGGCAGGGCAGGGAACCCCCTGCCCAGCCCTGGAGCTTGCCCAGGAGGCAGTGATGCTTCTGGGCTGGCTGGGGCCGGGTTCCTGGGGTGCCACAGCACCTGGTGCCTGCTTCCCCCCTCTTTGCAAGCCGGGTCGATCCAGGCTTTCCCAGCTCACAGCTGTGTCGCAGCCACATCAGCCAGTGCTGCCCATCTCTGTGGGAACACAGAGTGCAGGGATGTGCGACAGAGGTGACAGAGGAGGGGGGCAGCACCCTTGCAGGCTGTCCCAAAAGCCCCACGGGGGACTCTGGGGGTTTCTCTCGGTGGAGGGCCCCTGCCCAGGGAGCTGCTGGCTCGGGGCTGGGCTGTGGCCGCGGGCAGGGGCCGTGGGGGCTCGGTTTGGCAGCGGCGGGGCCGCGTGTGACGCAGCGGCATTAACCTCGATTCTGTGCCGCCGCTCCGCGCCGGGGATTAAGGGGCAGCGAGGGCTCTGTGGGGAGGCTGCCTGGAGGCTGTTGCTGGGTCAAAGCATGAAGGGGTTTCATTTCCCGTGCCCGTTGTGGCTGCTGGGCTTCCCTGCTGGCTCCCTGCCTGGGAGCCCTGGGGCTGCAGGGCAGGATGTGGCCCCCGCAGGTCTGTGCAGGGTCCTGGTGGGCCGTGGGTGCTGCTGCTGCTCCTCGGGTCACTCTCAGTCGGGGCTGTGGATTACTGCTTTTTTGGGGGGCTGTGCCTTGCCTCTGGCAGCGTTTGCTGGTGTGGGGGCTGCTCTGTCCCACGGCACGGGGGTCTCAGGGGTTGTCTGGAGCTGCTGGTGTGGAGGTCTGGGGAGGGATCTGCTTGCCAGGGCAGCCACAGGAGGCCAGGCTGGGGAATCTGTGGGTGCCACGCTGATGGGAACCAACGCTGGCTGTAGCAGCTCCTCTGGGATCCCGCTCCCCAGGGCTCTGGCAGAGATGACCTCGCAGACTGAGTCACCAGTTTGCTCCCAATTGCTTCACCCAAGGCTGACAGTTGGGTGACCTCATGTGCCTGAGATGTGAGGAGGGGACGTGCCCAGCCCGACAGTGCCTGCCCCACCACAGCATCCCAGTGTTTGGGGCCCTGGGCAGCACCATGAGGATTTGGAGCTCTACCAGCTCCTCACCTTGGAGCTCTGGGCACCCAACCCTGCCTGGGTCTGTCACAGTGCCATGACCTGGACGTGTCTTGAGGACAAAATTCCAGGATATGGCCTCATCACCTCGAGTCTGGAGTTGTCACATGGAGAAGACAGGCAGTAGGAGGGGAGGGTCAGCACCATCAGGACCTCCCCAGAACACACAGAGTGCTGCAGGACTGTCAGGATGTTCATTGCCTGTTCCTCCACAACCTGGGGCCTTGTCCTACAAGCAAAGAGCTTCGGATAATTTGGGAAACCGGATGATGGCACGTCCCTGTGGCAACAAAGAGATGCTGTTTCACCTCACCATGGATGAGAGCAGCACCACAGGGGATGCTGACCTGGGCATGGATACCACCACGGCTGACAGTCCCTCAGATGCAGTAGGGAGTGGCCTGGAGACGTGCTGGTGACCTGGCTGAGATGTTTCCCCGGGCACAAAGTGATTTTTAGTGAAGCCATCTGATCTTCCAAAGAGGAGCTGACATCTCATCCTGCACAATGCTGGCTTGGAGGCTGTTCCCCAGGGCTCCTAGCCCAGGAGTTCCCCATTGACCTGGGAGGTCCCTGCATCCTGCTGCAGCAAGGCAGCCCCCTTTGGAGGAGAAGGAGACGGTGGTGGGAGCTGGGATGCGGTTTGCCAGTGCTGTGTGGGCAGGAGCTGCCTCTGGCTCTGTGGGTGGATGCTCCTGTCCATCCTCCCACGCCTGGAGATGAAGTGTTGGACATGGTTTTGCTTAAACTGGGGAGTGGCAGCATCGTGAGCAGCTGCTGCTGCACGGGGTGCTGGCCAGGAGGGTTAGAGAGCACCAGGGCACTGCCCCAGCAGTGCACAGGGACCTGCCCTAGCTGCAGGGGGGCTCAGGCCCATGGTACTACCAGAACTAGCCAAATTTGGGCCCTGCTGGCCCTGTGGGATGATTGTGCCCATGCAGGAGGAAGGGGCTGCAGTGAAGTGATGTCCTCAGGGTAAGGTCTGCAGCACTGGCAGCAGCAGCCAACCTGGCTTTTATTAAAGCTTTCTTCAGAGCTCTGCTAAAGCCCTTCCAGATGTGAGCTGCCAGGGCCATCAGAGCCAGAGGGACCCGAGGGATGGGGAAGGGGAAGGCACGTGTGGTGGCTGCAGTTAAAATCACATTGCAGAGCAGGGAGGCTCCTGACCTGGCTGGGGCATGAAGGGACTTCACTGCCATGAGTGGGACAGGGATGTGTGGGGAAAAGAGTGAAAGTCCCTGGGACAGTGGCGTTGGCTGTGGTGGCTGCACGGCAGCGCCGTGGGGGATGCAGTGCTGGGGAGGGAGCACAGAGGAGCTGGAGCAGCAGGACTGGGGTTGGCTGTGGTCTGGCTGCAGTCTCGTGATCCCAGTGTCCAGACCTGCTGCAGGGTCCCATGGGAGCCCAGGGCAGCTGCAGCCTTCCTTCTCCTCCTGCTGCTCTCCAGCAGCCGCAGGGCTGGCACAGAGGAGGCAGCGTGGCGCTTCTGGGCTCCTGCATGTGCTGGGCTGGAGCACCAGGGAGGGCTCCGTGTCAGGAGCCATTCCTGGGCCATGCTGGAGGCAGCAGCATTTCTGCCTTGCTGGGGACCACAGTTTTTTCTTTGCTGAGGAGCTGCCCAGTCTCACTGTGACACAGGGCTGGGCGTGTGGCAATGCCACCGTGCTGGGTCTATGCCAAGAGCCAGGGCAGCTCGAGCCTGTCCTTGGGACTGTGGGGTCTTACTGTGCAAGAAGGGACATTAGGGACCCCACAGTGCCCCCCCATCGTGGCATGCAGTGACTTTACGGGCAGGAGAATGGCAGCTCCGTGGCTGGAGCAGCAGCTCTGGACATCACACTTGCCCAGAGCATCTCCTGACCCAGCAGAACCTCCTGTGTCCTTGCAGAGTGACTCCACGTGCCTGGTGCAAGTGTGACCTGGCACCTGCGTGTCCCCAGCCCTGGGAGTCCCCAGCAGCTCCCATGTTCCATCCCCTTCCCCAAGGGGACATTAGTGCCGGGCTGCCCGCCCTGTGCATTACAGGGATCGATGGGGCCGGATCGATACCACCAGCTGGGGACCAAAAAGCCCCAAAAGGCAACTGCACCCCCCTCTGCCCAGCCCTGGGGCCCAGAACCCACCAGGGCACGTGCTGGGGCCTTGGGAATGCCAGCACCTTTTGCCACAGCCGGGCGCCGGGGCAGCGTCACCGAGTCCCCCGCTAGCCCCAGAGCCAGAAATAGCAGAGCCTGTCATTCCCAGGGGTTATAAATAGCCTTGGCTATGGGGAGATGTTGTTTTTCTGCATGGAAAACGCTGCCCTAGTTCTGTTTCATCAATCTGCCGCCAGAAATAGTCCTAATTTCTTGGAAGTTTCTTGCTTCTCGGGTGTGGGTTAAAGCACTGCCTTGCAGGGGCTCTGGGGATAAGGTAGGACTGGGGAGCTGAGCTCACCTGGCTTCAGGGCACAGCCAGAGGGATCCAGACCCCAAAGGGGAACCTCTCCAGTCATGAGCAGCATGTTGCCCTGGAAGAGCAAGTCCTGTGCTCTACACCATCTGCAGATCAGGGGCTTTGGGGGCCACCAGGTTGGGATGACAGCAGGGCTGGCACGAGGCTGTGTCCCCACAGAACTCACAGACCGTCTCTCCCCACAGCTGGACCCACAGGCCGTGCAGACGAAAAACTGGCACATGGATGTCATTGAGATGAACGGAGTAAGTGGGGCCAAGGGACTCACAGCCCCTCGCTGTGAATGCAGCCCCTTCTTGCCTTCAGGCCAGCCAGGACTCACCCCCTGTCTCCCACAGATCAAGGTGGAGTTCTCCATGAAATTCACAAGCAGGGACATGAGCCTGAAGAGGACTCCGTCCAAAAAGCAGACTGGTGTCTTCGGGGTCAAAATCAGCGTCGTGACAAAGTAAATGCAGGGCTGTGGGGGCTGATCTGCTCTGGTCCCTGTGGGTGTGGGGTTGCACCAACCAACACTGGGCAGCTTGGCCTTTGCTCTCTGCTGGGGACTCTTCTGTTCCCTTTGCCATTCCCATCCTTCCCTCCTGCATGCCCATCCTGCCCCTGGCCCGGGGTTTGCAGGGCTGGGCTGGCTGCCAGGGCTCCCCTGGGGATCTCTGCTGACGGCTGCGCTTCCCGCGCCAGGCGCGAGCGCTCCAAGGTGCCTTACATCGTGCGCCAGTGCATCGAGGAGGTGGAGAAGAGGGGCATCGAGGAGGTCGGCATCTACAGGATCTCTGGAGTTGCCACTGACATTCAGGCGTTGAAAGCTGTCTTTGATGCGAGTGAGTGTCCTGGAGGAGCTCGGTGTTCCAATGGGAGGGTTCCCAGGCACCCAGACCCCCCAGTTGGTTTGGTTATTGCACTGCACGTGTGGGTTATTGCCCACTCTGCACGGGATGGGGCTGGGGGTGAGGAAGGGCAAAAACACCCAGACATCCCAGCCCTGTTTGTGCCTCGATGCCTCTGAGCTGCTGCCACTCCTGGCTGGCTCCTGGGAGACACTGAGTCAGGGAAACGTTGCAAATGGATTTGCAAATCGTTCTGTGTCCTGCTGTCCAGCCAGGTGAGAACCACTCAGCTTTTCCCAGCCTCAGCCTGGCTAATGGGGCTGTGAACCCAGAAATGCTGTCCCTGCCCTCCAGCTGGCAGCCTGTCTGGATAGCCAGAGTGACACAGAGGGTGGAGATGCAGAGGGGAAGGAGGGCAGGAGGTGTCATATGTGAGTGCTCTCTGGACAGATAACAAGGACATCCTGGTGATGCTGAGTGACATGGACATCAATGCCATCGCTGGCACGCTGAAGCTGTACTTCCGTGAGCTGCCCGAGCCCCTCCTCACTGACAGACTCTACCCCGCCTTCATGGAGGGGATCGGTAAGGGCTCGGGATGGGAAGGGCTGGTGCACAAACGTGGCTCTGTTTGCTCTGGGATGGGAGATTCCCAAGGGTCCTTCCCAGCTTGGCCCACTTGCTCCTGGCTGTTTTTGCTGGCTACAGGCCAGCTCAGGGCTCGTGGTGCTGCTCCCCAGTGCTGCTGGGAGGTGTCTGGCTGTGGTGGCTCCTGCTGCTGCACCAGACCCTGTCCTGAGCCCTCTCCCTGTCTGCCTCCAGCCCTCTCGGATCCTGCTGCCAAGGAGAATTGCATGATGCACCTTCTCCGCTCGCTGCCTGACCCCAACCTCATCACCTTCCTCTTCCTGCTGGAGCACTTGAAAAGGTAATGGCTCAGGGGCTGCCTGGGATGGGTGAGAGATGCAGGACGAGTCTGTCTCACTGCTTTGCCGTGGGGATGGGACATGAACAGAGGTAGAGCTGCTGTTTGATTCCTGTGGTCCTGCATGGCTGCAGGCTGATCCCAGACTGGAGGCAGATGGTGCTGTGCTGGTGCAGAGCAGGGCAGCAGCCAGGGCCAGCAGCAGCAGCTTGGGGCAGGCATGGAATGGTCCTTTCCCAGCCCTTCCAAGAGGGTACAGCTCAGGTTTGTCCCACCTGCCCCATCTCTCTGGGCTCTGGCATATTCCCCAGGCTGCAGCTTGTTCAGACCCCTCTCTGATATCAGTGTTGGCTTTCCACATCTTGTCTCCTTGGGCCTGTAGGATGCTGGGGGGATCCTGGAGCTGTTCTGCCCCTCCAGAGCAGTCCCTGGTGTCTCTGGACCACTGGCCGTGGTGCCAGCAGGGCCTGTGCTGTGCCTGGCCAGTGATCCAGGTCAGCTCTGCAGGGAGCACACGGCCTCTGGAAACAAGGAACACTTGGCTGCTGCAGCCGGTGTGCAGCTGGGTGGATGAGCTCTGCAGGGAGCAGCTGGCCTCAGCACAGGACAGGAATCAGTTGGGAGCTCTGCAGTGTTCCCCGTAGCAGGAAAACAGCTCTGTGTCCCTTCCCACCACTCCAGCAGTAGCCCTTGAAAAACAAGGTGCAGCAAGCCCTGAAACCTCTCAGCAGCGGGTGGCCAAGACACAAGGATAGGCAGCTCCGTGGAAATGTCCCAGGACTGCAGGTGACACCTCATGTCTCCTGCCCCAGGGTGAGTGCAGCAGTGTGTGGTTTGGCAGGCTTTGTCTTGGCCCAGATGAGGGGCATCCAAACCTGGGGACTCAGGGACTGGGGCTCTCTGGGGGCCCAAAACCCATGGAAGGCACAGGGCTGTGGAAGGGCAGCAGAGCAGAACATAGAGCGTGGCCAGAGCTTGGGACTTTGGTTCATGGCTCATGTTACTTGCATCATGAAAGTTTTTTTTTTGTTCCTCTGGTTTGGCTAAAACCAAACAGAAAAAGTGATTGATGCTGGAGGATGGAGAAGGAAAAATCCATTTCCATCCTGAGAACCGGGCACAGCCAGTTCCCACATCTGCTCCCCTGGCCAGGGCTCAAGCAAGCAGCCTGTGCCGGGGAGCACAGCTGCCTCCTAACATGGCAATGTTGTGGTCCTGCTTCCCTCGATGCTGGCAGGGTTCCCACAGGGTTGTCGGGGCAGGGAGTGGGTGCAGGGGCACGGGCTGGTGCAGAGCTCCCCGTAGCCTGCAGGCTCAGAAGGGTGGAGGCCCCGCAGAGCACAAGTGAGGGCTTGGTTGCTGCCACATCACACCCGGGGCTCCCGGCCAGGCCCGGCGGCTCCGGAGGAGGCCGGGAAGGGGGCAGAGCTCCCTGCCCTGCACCTGGGTTTTACAAGGGCTACAAAGGGCAGTGGAAAGCTGGAGGTGCCCCACTGCTGCTGGGAGAAGNGGGTGGCTGAAAAGGAGCCTATCAACAAAATGTCTCTCCACAATCTGGCCACAGTCTTTGGGCCAACACTGCTGAGACCCTCAGAGGGGGAGAGCAAGGCACACCTCACCTTGGCCTCTGACATCTGGTCCCACGATGTGATGGCCCAGGTAAGAGCTGGGTACTGGGAGGGTTCATCTGCCTGTCTGAGTAGGTTACTTTTTGATGCATGGGACAAGCTGGGAGGTGGCAGCTCTTCACCTTTCTGTAGTAACACCCTGCATTTACCTTCCACAGGTCCAGGTCCTTCTCTACTACCTGCAGCATCCTCCCATCTCCTTCAGCGAGCTCAAACGCAACACACTTTACTTCTCCACAGACGTGTAGCCTGCAGGCAGAAAGCACCAGCTGCAAACACTCCAGCTCCCTGCTGGGGGGCACGGACTGGATCACAGCCCCCAGGGGAGACCAGCCCAGACCCAGGACGGTGTCGCCTGCAGCTCCTGTACAATCACGTTCCAGGGTCCCGGTCTCACCAGGTGCCAGGCCCTCTCTGTAAAGTAGTCGTGTCTTATGTCCCTTTTTGTGTTCCAGGATTGTTTTTATGTATATTTGCTCAGTGGAAGAGGCAGTGACTGACAAGGGCTGTGGACACAAGCTTCCCCCTTGGCTAGTTTTCTCCTGGACTCCTTTCCACCTGCTCACTCCTAGCAGGCACCCCTCGCCCGAAGCCTGCAGTGCCCCACGAGTGCCTGTTTGCTGCCCAGCTCCCTGCCC
Organism: Phainopepla nitens; assembly: GCA_013400175.1. Classification (NCBI taxonomy): domain Eukaryota; kingdom Metazoa; phylum Chordata; class Aves; order Passeriformes; family Bombycillidae; genus Phainopepla; species Phainopepla nitens. The sequence goes on from VXBQ01014498.1 coordinate 117,292, forward strand.
TGCATGTGCAGCACCCCGAGGCCAGGAGCTCACGGGCCTCCCTCCCCGGTGACGGTGACACCAGCTCTGCTTTGGCTTCGCTGCCTGCGCCAACGTTGGACCCTGTGCCTGGATCCTGCTCCGGCCCCAGCAGACCTGCGACCACGAGAGCAGAGGAGCAGGGTGCTGCTTCCTCCCTGCCACGGCTCTTCTGGGTGCTTTCAGGCCCGTCCCCTCTCCAGCCCCAGGCCCTGTGCTTTGCCTGTGTGTGTGTGGCGTGGCGGTTCCTGCCCTCGCTGGATGTTGCCTCTGAGCAGTGTGATGGGGTAACCTTCACACGAGGCTGCAGCCAGAGGTGCTGTGCTGGTCTTGATCCACAGCAGGCTGAAGGGATGGCCAGCCAGGCAGGTTTGCTTTCTGCACCATGGGCTGACCCCACGCCTGCTCTGGCACTGATGTGGTCCCAAATTTCCCCAGTTTGGAAGTTTGGTGGGGAACAGGGTACCTGCTGTACGGTTCTGTCTCTGCCATAGCGAGGCACTCATGCCCCTGCCAGCCCAGCACTGCCATGAGCACTGCATGCACCCCGTGGCACAGCCTGCTGGGGCACCAGCTTTCCTCCCGTGGCCATGGGGACAAGGAGACTTTTTTTCCCCTCCTTGGCCTTCCCTCCTGCACTGGGCACATGGCAGCACATGGCCCTGCCTCAGTGGCAGCCTGGCTGCCAGAGGCAAGTGCTCTGCAGCAGCTGGATGGTCACCCAGCCTGGGAAGCAGCACAGAAGGATGGGAGGAGGAAAGCCTTCATAGCCCTTATGACTAAAGGCAGAAATGCCTCGTTCTGTCTTTCTCCCAAAGTGGTTGCTGCTGGATTTTTAGCTGTGCCCAGCCAGCTCCGGTCTGTTTGTTAGTGGCTCCAGTTCTTGACCCCTCCCAAGCTGATGGCTGGAGTTGTCACGGCCTGTCCCAAGGTGGGACAGGCTGCCCGAGTGCCCGGCTCCCAGGACGTGCCCCACATTCCCACGTCGGTGTCGGGTCCCGTTGGGACACGAAACCTTTCGCTCTGTGAGCTGAGTCCGTGTTCTTGTGGGAAAAGCCCCCCCACTTCCGTGACTGCGCTGGCCCTGTGCTCTCCTGTGCCAAATGGAGATGGATGAGAAGTGACCAAGTGTGTCCCTCAGAGCGGCGTTGCCTTTACCCTCCCAGCTGACAGACTGCTCCAGGTAGAGCCCAGCCACCGATGCACCAGGTATGTCCTCAGCCACCTCCCTGGGGAAGGCAGCACCTGCCAGCCCTGCACCAGCAAAGCAACCAAGGAGGGGAGGTCTCAGTCCCCCTCCAAAGGGCTCACACTCCAGACCCTGCTCCTCTTGACTACCAGCTAAACAGACGGGAAACAGCACTGCAGAAAATAACCAGGCGTCTGTCTTGGCCCTGGACCCAGTAAGGAGGCCGAGCTTTAGATCTGACTGCACAACGGATCCCTGTGTGTGTCTGATTTGTTACATGTGTCCAAGTCTCTGTCCACCACACTGTCATTCCAGATGGAGACTCTGTACAGCCAAATCTCCCCCTGACAGTGGCTGGAGGCCCGGTCCCCACAGCCCAGCACAACAGGTTGTGGCTGTGTCCATGACTGGCTTTTGCTTGTCCCTACAGAAAGGAAAAGAGGGGGGTGGACTCCTGCAGCTACAGGTAGAATAGAACTGTTAATTAATATTTGACTTTCAAAAGTTGTTAAGGATATATTTTTGTTTGTGTTCTGTTTCAATTCCTGTAGATTATAAACTTTAAATGGCTGTAAAACCTCGTGAGGAGAAAAAAAAATGTTAATAAAAATGCAAAGCCCCGATATTTGCACAAAAGAAGCCCTGTGGTGTTGCTGTTTGCACTAACTGATCACCTTGGCATCACAGCTTCTTTCTGTTGTGGAATTCGTGCTAATGCACTTCGAGCCAGTGGTATAAGCACAGGCATTGTGCCAGGCAATCTTTGAAGAGACTTCTTATGGTTTGGGCTACATCCTTGAATTTTGGAGGAAAAAAATCCTGGACTGTCTGGAGCCAGCCTGTTTAATCAGCCTAGAATTACTCAAGCTTAAAATTCAGCTGACTTGCACAGCTTCTGGCCTGAGGATACTGAACAGGCACAGCGAGGGACATCAGGAGATCTGGAAACCTCATCTGATAGATCACATGGTGCTGTCTCCCCACTTCTTTCCATGTGGGAATGTGAGCCAATGTGCCTCCAAACTGACCACTGACCATCAGCCAAAACACTGCTAGTATTGCTCTTCCAGGTCAACAAGAGCTGTCACTGTTCTGGGATGTCAAACCGTGGATGCAAAGGAGGGGAAGTGGGTAGGAGAATCCCTGTAAGTTGTGTGCACTGCATCTGAAATGCCACTGCCTCAAGAAGATGAAAGGGGGTGTTTGCCTTTATGGAGTGGCTCAATGAAGGTTAAAAATGACCCTCTGGGCTCTGAGAACAGAGCTTGGTCAGAAGAGCAGGAGGGCAGATAGAACACCAATCAAAAAGGCAGCAGTTCCTTGAGCTAACAAACAGATGTTTTGATTTCAGCACCAATGTTGGGCAGAAATAACACTTCACATCCCCCTGTGTAACACTGGGACACTTGGAGGTGGCACAGGGATGTGATGGGAAGCAGGCTGTGCGTTGAGTGAGTGCCCAGTTATCTGTCAAACACTGGTTTATTCTCACAACTTTGCTTTCTAAGTCTCACAATCAAACTGCTGGAACTAACGAGGTGAGCCTGGGGCAGTTAAAGCAGTAGCAAGATTGCACTCCCACAGTGAGGTTAAATCAGGCTAGCCAAGTGGCTACAGAGAATTATACTTCAGCAGCAACCTCTTTTTTTCCCTTAAACTGTTTTGTTCATCTGCCAGTAACCACACAGCTCTAAGGCTAAAGATTCCTTTCTGCTTTTCCCTTTAAAACATGGTAAAGAAATCTGGCGCTCTTCTCTGTACTTGAAATAAGACAAGTTGTACAGATGGTGGTTTGTCTTCAGATGGTATTTTAAGAAAAGCCTGGAACAAACTTATTTCTCTACAGGATCTTACCTCTCCCCAACAGAGCAGCAAGCTGCAAACTGGTGACTTGTTAGAACACTTGCAGCACCTTCAAATGTGTGGTAACCTAAATCGGTGCATTTCTCTTCGAAGATTGTCCTCCTTCCTTCTTTTGATGCTAGCAACAGATTAAATCAAAATCAGCCCCAAAGGATCGAAAGAGCTCAGAGTCCAGGCATGTTTCCTGGAAACTGAGAGTCAGCTGATCTGTCCTGGAGATGCTGCTCTGTGCCTGGCTCCATCCTCCTGCTGGAGCAGCTCGCCAGGGCTCGCCGCCAGGCTGCTGTTAGTCATTCAGAAAGCGGCCAGCGCCGCCCCGCTCGCAGCGGCCAGGCCTCAGGGCAGTGGGGAGGTAAGCCTGATGGTTGTGCCATGCTGCAGGCTCCCAGCAGCAGCACTGAGCAGGGACTGTTGCTCCCGAGGGGCCCGGCTGTTACCGCAGGTAGTAATCGACCGCAGCGGAGAAGGCGGCGAATCCTCCGCAGCCGATCACCCCGGCCTTCAACCCAGCTGCAAGGCAAGGATGGGAACTGTGAGACAAAGCAGGAAAAATACTCCTCTTCCCAGTAACTTGTGCTGGCTCAAAGAGCTCACATGGGCAGGAACCTGGTAGTGCCCTCCCAGGGGACGCTGGCGCTGCTGTTGCTGCTGCACAACCCCTAGGGCAAGCAGGATTTGCTCTCTGGGGGCTGCGTCCTCAGGCTCACCCAGGGACAGAAGAGAACCCTCCAGTGGCCACTGCTGATTTTACTGTGCTCTCATCTGAGCCCTGCAAGTGGCTTGGTGGGACTAGGGAGGGATAGGAAGAGCAGCCACTGCTCTGACAGCTCTAAGAGGATTAGGTCGAGGACAGACAGAACTTAACAAGCTCAATTAGAAACACTTTCAAGAGCTTTCTTTTCATTATGTTCCACAAAACAGGACAGGTTTTTTCTTAAGGAGAGTGAGAGAAGTTTGATATTTCTGATGAGCAGAGCAGCTCTCTCCTACTTGGGGATTTTCCCAGATGTTACCACTAGAGGAAAGTCCCTATTAGTGCTGCTGGACTAAAACCTCAGTGCTCCTTCACATGTAAGTAGAATTGTGTGTTTCAATTGATACATGAAAAAGGAGAAAAGCATTTTACATATGGTACAAAAGAAGAAAGTAGAGTTCTCTAGTTCTAATTTCAAATGAGAATAGCAGAGACAGTGAAATAGTAGATGTGTAGAGCTCAGTTAACACAAGAGCTTCTGAGCTGCTCTGTATGTATTTGTGGCTCTCTCCCATGACACCACAGAAGAGTGTGAACAGCCACCACCATCTCCTGATTTTTCTTCCAAGTGAATTTTGTTGGTTTTCCTCTATGGTCAACCCTTCCTTATGCACACTTATTCTTGGAGCTGACAGTTCTGCCAGTCCAGAGCATGCTCTCACACTGGCTTCACCACAACCCCAGGCAGAGAGGTTTGTGGTGTGTGTGTTGCACCAAGAACACTGTGTGCTGCATAACCAAATTCAATCTTATCACAGTTATCACAGAAACAGATCCCAGCAAGCAGCACCAACCTCTGAAGCCGATGGCTCCTCCTGTGATGCAGCCACTGATAACGCTGTTCTTCCAGTCTGACTTCCCACGATACTGTGGAATTAGAAATCACAGTCAACAAGGAAATATGGAATAAACACTCAGCATCTGTGCTAACAGCAAGAAAGATTAAAAGACCTTCCATCCCCTTCTCAGCTGAGGGTGTTCTTCCCTCTGCTCTCAGCAGATGGCCCTGCACTCCCGAACTTGCAGGGCTGGCAAGGGAGGAAGGAGCAGGTAACTGGGAGAGGTAGGACAAATCCATATGGTGCAATGCAGTGCTGTGAGAAGGATCCTCAGGTGAGCCAGCACAGCTCCCAGAACACAGCCCTGAGTCTAAAAGTGCAGTAACTACATGAGAGCAGCCCTGAGCCTGGCCATGCAGCTGGTCCCTGGCACAGGTGAGAGTCACAGCACCTGCTGACAAAGATGGACTGTTTCCATAGCCAGGACACGCTGGATTTGCACCAGTGCAGAGATCTCTTTGTTCTGCTCCATTGTGCAAGCAGATACACTTTTCTTCTAGATGAGTTAAGAAGTAATTGTGCCTTTCAATTAAAAGGCAGGACTCAAATTCATAACAGGGTAATTTTCCTATTTAAAAAAGCAGATGATAGATTTACCACTGCTGCACAGGCTCACTTCTGGCTGTAGGGACCAAATGAAAACTAGCCTATTACTCAAGAACCTTCATCAAAGGATCCCTTTCTGCATATGGGATTTTTAGACACTCAAATTACCATGTTGCAACTCACAGTTTGACATTTGTAGCTAAGGTTTTAAAAAGTAATGCCTATGCTTGCCAATACATTCCGGACTTAAACTGAAAAGGACTTTTTTTTGCTATTGCAAAAGAGCTCTTCATTCTGTCAGAAAACAGCAGCTCAGAAGACAGATCTCAAAACTGAAAAGCTTTGCTGGCCAAGAAATAACAAAGCAGCCTATTCCACTGCCCTATTGCAAAGAGGATACAGGTACTTATTTGGATCTAGTAAAAGATTTTAAAGAGTACCAGAAAACATTTGTTAATGGTCGAGAGACTCTTACTCACAGATTCTACCATGCATTCCGTGCAGGAGAACATGGCACCCACGATGGCGAAGTTCTTGGCGTAGGAGATGCCTCGCTGCCCCATGTCCTTGAGCACCTCTTTGGCCGTGGGCGTGCGATAGGGATCCTTGGGATCAAACCCCACGTTGGTGTCAATGCCGGCTGTGAAGATACCGAACGCACCTCCCAGAACAAACCCTGGAAAAGATAAACAGAATGAAATGAGCCTGGCTGGGTTGGAGCAGCACATTCCCCGCGGGCGATGAAGCGGCTCTGCTCCCGCGGTCCGCATTCCCTCTGAGGGGCGGGAATCTCTCGGTCCTACGGACACTTGTGACAGCCCGGGCTGTGCCGAGAAAAGGCCACGGGCACCTGCGCCTCTCCAAGCAAGGCAGACGGAGATCCCTCCCTGGGACATGCGACAGGCACTGGAGGAGGCTTAGGAGGAAAATCAAACACGAGGGCTGCAGCCTCTTCTCCATCCGCCCCTGTCCCGACGCCACAGGGACCCGCGAACCGCCCGGAGCTGCCTGCCCGGTCCTGCCAGCCGCCGCACCTCCCACGCAAGCCAGCGCCGCCTTGAACGGGCAGCTCTCCATGACCCGCTCCACCATCTTCTGCTCCTCGCTCTTGGGCGGGCAGGGGATTCCGCCGAGGGTGGCGGGGTCCCAGACGCGGGGCTGCCGCTTGTCGCCCACGAGGTGCTGCAGCAGGACGCTGTACTGCAGCGGCGGCGGCGGCGGCGCCGGCTCTCCCGTGCCTGAGGGCGGCGGGGCCGCCATGATGGGCTTGCACACCCACGGGCGCTCGGCTCCGCGTCCGGGCCCGCTCGAGCCGCCGCGGCGGGGGCGCGCGGGAGTTGTAGTTCCGCAATGGGGTAAAGCCGGCTGCACACTGCCGCGCTTTGACTACAGCTCCCAGGGTACCCCGCCCCGGCGCCTCCGGGAAGAACTACCAAGACCGGCATGTTCCGCGGCGCGCCGCGGGGATTGGCCGTCCCGGGCAGCCGGGGGACTACATTACCCGGCGTGCGGCNCGCGTGCTGGGGCAGCGCTGAGGTGCCGCAGTGCGGGACGCAGTCCCTGTGCCCTGGCTGAGGTGCGGGGAGGGGGTGAGGCGTCGCGGTGTCGCCGCCGTGTCCCCGCATCCTCCCCGCGGCTGACTCCGGCCTCGCGCCGGTGTCTGAGGGCAACAG
>VXBQ01014499.1:3578-54519 GCA_013400175.1 Phainopepla nitens
GGCGGCGAGCGGCGAGCGGGACGCGCTCCGGGCTCCCGGGGAGCAGCGGCGGGAGCGGCCCCTCTCCGCCCGAAGGCCAAGCCGTCTCCCGAGGTCTCTGGCCGGGCCCGGTTTTGTTCGGCTCGGAACCGGGCAGGAACCCGGAGCAGGGCGCTGCAGGCGCCGGTGGTGCGCTTTGTCCGCAAGACCTTCGTTGTCGCAGGACGTAGTTCATGGAGTGTGCGGGTGGGAGTGGGAACGTGGGGCTGGAACAGGGAGTTCCCCAAAGGATACTTAGCCCTCCCGCGCCTCGCGGGGACAGTCGGTGCACTCAGGATGCCCCGTGTCTCTGCTGGCACCTTCATCACCTCCAGGTGCCGTATCAGCCTCCTCAGCTCGGGGAGTTTCTGTGCTGTGCTCGTGCACCGTCTTGCTGGGCTGGATGCTGTAGAGCACCCTCTCCACAGCAGCAGCGGTGTTCCAGCTCACCGGAATGGCCCACAGTCCATGGGCAGACAGAACTCACCACTCTCCATCTTTTCAGGCTCTGTGCCGCTGTTTCACGTTTTCTCACCTGAGCAAGGAAGTTGCCTTTTTTGTTTTCCTTATGTCCAGCCGTTGAGCATTGCTGCATACATTAGGTCTCTCTTCTTTAAGTAGGAACTAAACCGCATAAATGGAAAAATACGCAGAACTTAAACACCAGTTTCTATAGATGTTTTCTTCGTAATTGCTGTTATTAAGTTCTCAGAAAGGAAAGCCTGATAGATCATTTTCACTCTCCTTTTTTATTGCAGGTCCTTAACTGACACCAAAGTTCTTCATACTAATTATCACTATTATGCAAAATTTTTTAGTTATAAAATCCTCATGAATCTTGAAACACATGCCATGTTTGTCAGTCATTTCAATTCTTCTAATCATAGATTAAGCCAGTGAATTGCAGCAGACTTTGCCTGCCTGGTTATTAATTTTTATCATTGTAACCTCATAACCTTGATTTTTTTCTGGCTGCACATTCTCATATGGCGATTTCCCAGATAATGCTGTTGACACTACTGTTTGGGTGTGAATAATGCAAACACAAACATCCAATTGACTTTGCTTCCAAAGGAGACAAAATTTGGTTGTGAAGTCATGGATCAAGCAGTTGTGAATTTTCTCCTGCTGCTTCCCTAACGTTTCCATGAGGAGACCCTGGGGCTGGAGGCCCAAGGAGAGCCTGACACTCCGTAGGCACAGTTTATTCATTCATGTATTGGTATCAGTGCCTGCTGCTGAACTTTTTAACTGGTGGTTGGGGTGTCTCTCACCGTTGATAGTGTGCATCACATTTTTGTATAACGAAGACAGGTTAATTTAACCATAATTTCTTTTTTCTTCTGTTTTTTTTTTTTTGTTTGTTTGTTTGGGGTTTTTGTGTGTTTGGTTTTTTGTTTGTTTTGTTTCATTAGATTTTTTGTTTTTTTTTTTTTATTTTGAGGGCTTTTGTTTTGTTTTCTTTGTTTTGTTGGTTGTTGTTGGGGTTTTTGTGTATTTTTTTGTTCTTCCAGTTTCTTAGCCAGTTCCTGTACATGGCAAAATACTTCCTTTGTTCCCTAGGTTACAGTTTTGGTATTATATATACTTCTGCTGGGTAATGAATTTTATTTTCTAGTCTGAATAACTAGTATTTTTGTCCTGAGTTTTGTAACGAAAAATGGCATTCAGTCATGATTAGTATGTGGAAGAAGGTGGTGGTACGTGATTGCCACGTGCAAGGAGGAACATACAGCAAATGAGTCATTCACGCTGGCTTGTAAATGTACTTTTACAAAGATGTGTTAAATTACATGTCTTAATAGGAGCATAGCAAGTGATAAGTGACAAAAAAATCCTTGTTAAATAAGAAAAAGGATTCTGTGATGTGGATAAAGTTAACATCTGGACAGCTGATGGAGTATGATAAAGGAGACTAGAGACAACATTCTTGGCAGGGTAAATGCAAGAATTGCTTCATTAAGGAAAAACAAGTACTGTGTAAAAATAGCAAACTAATATCGAAAATATTTGTCATCAAGTCATAAAGTGTAAGCAGAAAACATACATGGGTGAATGTACTGGAGACAAAGAACACTCCATCATGTCCCACTGCAGGGGGGAAAATTTGCTTTCATATGGGGAGTGTGGAGGGACTCATCCCTGTTTTGATTCCAGTTCCAATTCAGCTGGAGTTGGAAAGGTTAAGCACTTCCAGTTGCAGAAAACAGTGGATTGTTTTTCAGAGGGTTGTGTATGCACATCCTCAACGTGCAGGTGATTGTGCTTGGCTGCATAGTGAAACCTGCTAAAAAAAAAAAAATATGCTGCTAATGTGAATTGTTTTGCCTTGTTAGGACACAAGGACTGGACACAGACAGCAGAAGCTCAAGAAGTCCTTGGGAAATAAAAAGTATGTGAATGTTTTTTTGTCTAGTTTGATTGAGGGCAAGAAAAAAGCCGAGAGAACCCTAGTGGAAAACCATATCTGGTCTTTACATAATATTCTAAATTTTAAGAGCTGCAACAATTTTATTTAGTGTGTTGAGAATCTCAGCTGACTTCACTTATTGGCTTGTAGGAAAAGTGCTTTTCTGACACTTCAGTGTGTATTAGCTTTCATTTATTTTTTTTAAGGATTTTAACATTGTGAAGATAAGTATTTTAAGTCCAAGACAAAATGGTGCTCTAAAATCTATGTATTTTGGGTGTGGTTGCAATTTAAAGACTTTAATTTGAGAAATCCTCTCCCCATGCTTCTGCAGTACCTCCTGAAACACAGTATGTAATGACCTAACCTGGTGCCATCAGTGTCCCCCCTTATTAATTCCTGGATTGATGTGTTAAAAGGTGAGCTCCACAGCTCAGAGTGTTAATGGAATGGCCATCACAGTCATCACTGGAGTGATCTAGTTATTTCAGTTGGTAATTGTAGCAGCAATATATTGCAAAATGTTTCTGTTCCTTTTTTCCTCTTTATTTACCCAGAGAGTAGATATTCTGTGTTTCTTTGACACCTCATTCAGTTTGCTATCATGTACAGAAATGTTGATGTCCAGGCATTTTAAGGCCTAAGAGGAATATTTTGGAACAGTGAAGCAAAGTTCCCTCTGATCTCTAGGGAAAAAAATTCAGTGCTGCTGATTAGTCTGAAGTAGTCTTAATGTAGTGTGATTTGTAGGATATACTGGAAGGTTGTCTTCATTGCTGAAAGCCTCACTGGTTAAAAATCTTATTGCCATGAAATCTTTAATTGTGTAGTGCCAGCCCTGACTCTGGGAATAGAGACTGAAGGAGATCTTGCCCTCGGTGGGATGGAAAATGTCTCTTTTGTAATGATGGGCTGCAGAAATATTTTTATATTCCAAGGATAAATGCATATTTTAAAATTAGGATTCACTGGTTCCTGCTTCTAAAGTTGAAAGTTTGAGGTAGGAGGAATATTTTTTCTGTTCCTCTTGAGAGCTTACTAATGTCATTATCAAAAAGATGTACTGAAAAACAACACTGAGGACATTTTATCTTGCTGGCACTTTACAGTTCCCAAACTCAGGAGATTCAGCAAACTGTGAGATTAATTTTTAGAATACTTGGGAAGATGAAAAGGATGTTTCTGTCAGGTTACTGGGATTGTGTGTATACGCATCCGTGTATGAGTGTGCATCCATATGCACAGGAATTCAATATGATGTTTTCTAGGTCTAAGCAACTTGAGGAGGTGGAAACTGCTGTTCTAGGAGTGAACAGTAACTGTGACGACACAGTCACCAGCATTTCCTCTGCCTCACCGAAGGGCCCGGTGAATGGGACTGCAGAGCCCAGAAGCAAGCGGACCATTCGCAGGCCTGCTTACTGGTTGGAAATGAGAGGAATGAAAAACAGTGTTAACAAATCTTCAGAAAAAACAGGTATTTATCACTGTTGGTCCAAGGCAAAACTGATTTTCTCTCTGGTTCTTCAGTGAGAGATTAGTCCTGAAAGACATGCTGCAATTCAGGCAAAAATTACAAGCTTGGTAGTGCTGCTTATATATTAGAAGAAGTCAACTTCTGCCACGGCACAAATACGGGTACAGTTCTCTGACATTACACAATTCCTTCTGAGTGACTTGTCTATTAAAATAATCATTCTGTGGCTGAACTCAGTTCTATCTGTAGAAGAGATAAGTTTAAGAGTTACACCAATCATATCAGAAATAAGCTTCAAGGCCTTTAAAAATAGAGCCATCAACACTAAAGATGTGGCAAAGGGGACCATTCAGTAGCATTTGGGATTAGACACAGCTTTTGTGGTTGGTAGATTATTATTTTTTAAGGATGTCTTTATTTTCTCACATTTGTCAGTTATAATTTTCTGATTTGGAATGGTTTGGATCTTAGGTTGTTGTAGGAACATTCAGATTTCCTGGCCTAAAAGCTGTTTTCCAAACTTCTTGTGTGGTAGAGAGTCAAAACTTCAGTCTTCTTTAATGCACTTTTTTCTTACCTCTAAGTCAGGACCCATATTCCATTCTGTTGTGGGGAGAGGCAAATTCGCTCACTTGATAGAAGTGAGATTGCTGTAGCTCCACAGCCCCAGGTCCAGTCAGTAGTAAGACTGAATAAGTATTCTTGTAGGAACAAACACAGATGTACAACATACGTCAACAGGAGCTACGCAGATCAGCACAAACAGCACCAACAGCCTCCATCCCTAAATACTCAATCTGCTCAGTGCCTGACCTTTGGATCCCAGTCTCCTCGGTTCCTGGTCTATGGATGTACTGGCCCTGAGGCCCACAGAGCCATGCCAGTGGTGGGTGAAGACCTCCTTGCAGACAGGCTCATGCAGACCCTGCTTGGTGTCAGACATGACCAGTCACCTATTTGCAAGGAGGTGTTCTTTGCTATCGTTTTATACCTCTATTTTCACACACTTGATTAACCCCAAATCAGGTAATTCTCTCCCTTTCCCTCCCTTTGATACCACTCCTGAACATCCTAGTCTTGTGTAATCCTGAATTGTTCTCCACTCAGATCCCAGGTGCTACATAACCCTGAGGCAGTTACACTACACTCTCCTTTCTCACTGTTCCCACCTTCCCCCTTCCAAACCCCCTTCAGAGAGAGGTTCCCACTGACTTATCCTTGTGGGTCTGCTGGGACAGACCCAGGAGGAAGCTGTCTGTTTCCTAAAGTCTGCAGTTGGTGTTGCCTTCCTACCATTGTGCTTCTGTGCTCATCTGTATTTATCGATAGGCTTGGAAGTATTCAGGGCAGGCATGGTATTATTTGGCTTTCTGTGTGCTCCTTTTTGTGTGAGTGCAGGTGAGGTTTTTATGACATAACCTAGCACTTTCTGTCTCTTTTCCTGAGGATTATTTTTCCAGCCCATGCTGTGGTGCTGTTTCTTCCATGCCTACTGTATCAGAATATTGTGGGCCGTGGGGTACCTTAATGTTGCTGAGTGGGAAGGCTGTGTCCAGTTCACTGGTGTCCAGGTGCCTCACAAGAACTACATTTTTTTTGGCTGAGTATTGAATATGAAGATAAGATGAGGCAGCAGTAGACTCAAAGCTGTGTTTCAGACTGAGTACCGAGACTGAAGCATATCTGTTCTTACTTATTAGGAGACGTACTATTGAAAGGCAAGAGGAAATCTGAGCAAAGGGAAGGCAGAGATGTTAAAGACTCTCCCAAGAAGAAGCAGAAGATTTCAGGTAATACAAATAACTTGTAATTCCTAATTACAAGCTTCCAGGTACTTCAGACTTCTCTGCCCAAATGACATCTTCTGGAGTTTTCAAACTCTCTTTCTGATTCTGAATGTTTTGTTCTAGGAGACCATTGACTAGTGTCTGCTTAATCAGTGGGAAGTGATCTAATTTCATTCTGTCTTAGAAGTCCAACAAAGGGAGGGAGGAAGGAAGGAAATTATAGAAAGTGTAGGCCAGTCTGCATCATTTCAGTTTCCCAAAAGATTATACACTAAATTATCAGACACATTGCTTGTAAGCATTTGGAGATTGAGTAGCTGATAACAGCAATGTTAATAAGCAATAATAAAAGTTTGTTAAGAAGAAATCAAACCCAAACACTTTTTTTTTGCCACTAAGACCGAGGGGCGAAATGCTTGATATCGTCGGTCTTTCATTCCTTCAAAAGGTTTGTCAGTCAAACCTAGTGGTTAGGTGCAAAAGAAGGTGTACAAGTGGTGAAAGTAGGAGCAGGTGACACAGAAGTGTACATGTGCTGTGCAGTCTTGCAAGGATGACGTTAGGAAAGCCAAAGCCAGCCTAGAGTTGAATCTGGCAAGGGGTGTGAACAGCAACGTGAAAGGATTCTACAAGTATATGAACAGCAAAGGGAAGAGCAGGGAAGGTGTGAGTGCACTGCTCATCAGAGCAGGGGAGCTGGTGACGAGTGACAGAGAAAAGGCTGAGGTACTCAGTGTTTTCCGTGCCTCAGTCTTTATGAGTTAAAGGAATCCTTCCCAGGAGCCTGAGAGCAGACAGAGGGAATGTCTGGAACAAGGAAGCCCTACACTCAGTGGAAGAGATCAAGATTAGAGCTCTTAAACAAACTGGATTTACCAAATCGTTTGCCAGTAGTCTTGGTTAAGTGGGAAGGTCTGAGAGGACTGGAGGTTGGCCTGTGTGACACCCATCTGCAGGAAGCGTCAGAAAGAGGATCCAGGAAACTACAGACATGTTGCCCTGATCTTAGTGCCAGGGAAGGTCATGAAGCAGATTCTCTTGGGTACTGTCGTGTGACATCTACAGGACAACGTGGTGACCAGGCCCAGGCAGAATGAGTTTAGAAATGGCAGGTACTGCTTAACTAACCTGATGTCTTTCTATGAAAAGTGATGCACTTAACAGATGAGAGAAAGGCTGTGGATGTTATTTACCTGGACTTTAGTAAAGCCTTCTGACACCATTTCCCCCATCATTCCTCTGGAGAAACTGGATGCTCATGACTTGGACAGGTGCACTCTTTGCTGGGTAGAAAATAGGCTGGATGACTGGGCCTAGAGAGTCATGGGGAATGGAGTGACTTTCATCTGGGGCCAGTCTCTAGTTATCTTCCCCTGGGCCCAATATTTGGCCAGTCCAGTTTAATATCTTTGTTGATGATCTGGATGAGCAGATTGAGTGCACCTTCAGTAAGTTTGCAGATGACACCAAGTGGGATGGGATGGGGATCTGCTGGAGAGCAGGAAGGCTCTGCAGAGGAAACAGGACAGGCTGGAATGATGGGCCAAGGCCAGCCGTGTGAGGGTCAACAAGGCCAAGTGCCAGGTCCTGCTCTTGGGTCACTATAACCCTGTTAAGCATTCCAGGCTGAAGCAGAGGAGCTGGAAGAAGCCCTGTGAGCACTGGTCAAGAGTGGCTCAACACAAGCCCAGCTGTGTCCAGGTGGGCAAGAGGCCAGCCAGTGGCCCCTGGGCTGTGCCAGCTCTAGGGTGGCAGCAGGGCCAGGGCAGTGCCCATCCCCTGTGCTGGCACTGCTGGGGCACCTCCAGTGCTGGGGACAGCTCTGGGCCCCTCCTGACAAGAGAGACCTGCAGGGGCTGGAGCATGTCCAGGGCAGGGAACAGAGCTGGGAAGGGGCTGGAGCCCCAGGAGGGGCTGAGGGAGCTGGGCAAGGGGCTCAGCCTGGAGAAAAGGAGGCTCAGGGGGGACCTGGTGGCTCTGCACAACTCCCTGACAGGATGGTGGAGCCCAGTGGGCATCAGGCTCTGTTTCCACGAAACAAGTGAAAAGACAAGGGGAAATGGCCTCAAGCTGCACCACGTTTAGATGTGATACATTGATATGTGAGCAATTTTTTGCCCCAAAAGGACTGTCCAGCCTTGGCACAGCTGCCCAGAGCAGTGGTGGAGTCCCCATCCCTGTAGAGGTGTGAAAGGCATGTGGATGTGGCACTTGGGGACATGGGTTAGCAGTGGCATTGGCACTGTTGAGGGAACTATTGGTCTTGATGGTCTTAGAGGACTTTTCCAACCTAAACAATTTATGATTCTAAGTCCCATGGGGACTGACAGGTTGCACTGTGTGCTGAGAGCTGGCTGATGTCATTGTGAGGCCACTCTGATTACCTCCAGGAACCTCTGCGACTGGCAGAGGTTCCTGGAGGCTGGAAGAGAGAAAATATCACTTATATCTTGAAGAAAGAAGGAAGATCTGGGGAACTACATGCCAGTCATCACATCAGTCTCTGAGAGGCTGATGGAGAGAATCATCCTGGAAAGCATTTCCAAACACATGAAGGACAAGATGGGGATTTGGAGTAGTCAGCATGAATTCATGCAGGGCAAATCATGCTTAAATCAACCTGATAGCCTTCTACAAAGGAGTCACTAGCTTGATGAAATAGGAGTATAGAAAGATGGTTCACAGTCTTTCCCTATATTCAATTCTAACTATTGTTTTTGTCACCAGGGATTTGGAAGTAGGTAGATAGCACAAAGCTGAAAGTGACAGCAAGTGTATTGGAAAAACAGCTAAAAGTGAAAGTGATCTTGACAATAGAGAAACAATTTAAAAATAAAACAAGAGAACAGTGTAAAATGAAAGATTATATAGTTTGGGAAGAAGTACTGTCACAGCTGAAAAACAAAGAACAGCCTCCCAGGAGTCAGTGCTTCAGAAGAGGATTCAAGATCTATAACAGATCAAAAGCTGACTTGGGACCAGCAGTGTCATAGTTGTTTTTAAGAAGGCAGATGTTAGACTGAGAGCTTTGAGCAGGAGCGTAGACTTTGTGAAGTAATTAGACATGTGAAGTAACTCTTTTGCTCTAATTCAGGGTCACCATGGAGTGCTGTTTCCAAGAGCAGGCACTACAGTTGAGGAAATGTGTGGGACAGCTGAAGAGGACAGGGAGACGAGAGCAAACAGTATAACCCATACTGAAACAATAAGGGTTTTTTAGTCTAAAGAAGACAGGAAGGAGTAGAGAAATGAGACTCTCCATTTTGGTTGTCATCAGATGGACTCAGCCAGACTGTGCACAGAGGATGTTTCAGTGTGAAAAGTTCTCATTGCCTGAGCTTTCTGTATGAACAACCATAGAACTTACAAATATTTGGATGGGACTAATGCATGCCACTATAAATAGATTTTGAAAGGGAATAGGAAATATAATCTTGACGTTACTTTAGGAAAAAAAAAAAGGCATTGAACTTTTGAATAACTTTGAGACAGTAGATTAAATAGCAGCCTTCTAGCAAAAAAATCTGCTTTTTATTGCAACAAAGTTAGCAGAACTGAGTCTTCTGGCTTGTCTTGTTTGTGTTGTAACAGGGAAAAAACAGCAAACTGGAACAAAACAAAACTCCAAAACAAAAGGCCACTGTGTTCAGAAAGAGCCAGAAACCTATGACACAGGTAAGAACAGGCAGTAGCTAAGAATTGTTTATGAAGCAGATGAAAGATAAATGTGATTCTAGGATTTGAATCAGAACAACAGCTGTGTTTCTGGTGTTTCCATTCAGTAATTCACTTTACTGTTGACAAGGAAGAGCTGGCTGCTGTCCTGGCACTGTGTCAGTACTGCAGAGCAGTACTACATGCATGCTGCCTGAATGTAGTTCCATGTGCTCCTGCCGTTGCATAATGTAATAGTGAAGGGGGAATCACTTTTTGAACTGAACAAAATTCTGTTAAAATAGTTGCATTATTAAAGTCATAATAATATTTATAGTATTTACTCAGCAGAATATGCTTGCATAAAACTGCGTAGCTGTTGCTGCCAGATCAATTTTTCTGGGAACCAGAGACCCAAGCAGTCTGTCCTAGAAAAATAAAATTAGCCTTGATTCAGTGAGTGGAATGACTTGGTATTTGTAGATCACAGCACTCATTAAACATCCCAGTCTTCTGCCAAGTGCTGTTTGATTCACAAACTTTTGCCCCAGCCTACTGGAGAGGGACAACCTGGGCCTGTTATTATTGGGAAAAGAGGAAAGGCTTTGGATCTTGTTATGGTAAGAATTCAGGTGGATGGCTGCTAAACCACTTTCTTCCCAGAACCCATTTCAGTAATTTGTTATCTTCGTGGATTATGCCAGACTTTTGCTTTGGATTTCACAAAGAGGCCAGAAACTGGAAAGCATGCCACACAGGGTGCTTTTCCCTGGCTGTTCAGTAACTTGACCTGGTGGTCTGTGACTGCTTTTACTATGAAAACGCTTTTGCCAAAAGAAAAGTTTACTCAGGATGCTAAAGTAGTTGTGTGACAGAAATTAACAAAGGAAAAATGTCCATCGGTCAAGTAGAAGACTTAAAAGGTCTTACAAGACACTCCTTACAAGGGAATTGTAGATGAAAGAGTGTTTGTAAAATGCTCTTTGGAAAGGAGCGATGTGTGCCTTGTGGCATTACATTCCTAAAGCTGTAAATGAGCTACAGGTGTTGAAGTGCAGCTGGACACTGTTTGGTAGCATGTGACCTGTTTCTTTTTAGGGTTCACTGTGCACATCGAAGGAGGAAAAAAAAGGTCTTGTGTTAGCACTTGTATTCTAAACACTGTGTTTTGACAGGTAGTATGGAGGAGCAATGGTCTTTAGAGATTCAGGACAAAGGCCGAGTTACCTGTCCAACGTGCCGCGCTGTGGTGAGAAAGACTGTAGAAGGACTGAAGAAACATATGGTAAATTGCAGGAAGGTAATAACACAAGAGATGAGCAATGGTGTCTTTACTCCTCTTCAGCTTACTGATAGAAATGCCTGCCTGTTTTGTGTTGTATTTAAAACCAGTTTCATCTCATCATCATGTCCCTAAGCAAGAGTCCTTTATATCTGTAAGGATAGTGCTTGGTGCTTCTTGCCTGGCCTTTTGCTGGAGGTTTGGGGTAGTGAAAAAAGGTGTAGTTATTTCATTGTTCCATTAAATTTTAGATTCCATAAAATCTGTTCTTAGAAGACAGTTACCAGGCCCAAATAAATTGTTCTGCTCTCCTGCTCCTTTCCCCCAAAGAGTTTTCCACTGCTTTGGTTAATTTACAGTGAAATGCACCATGTCGTTGTTTATTTCTAGGAAATGTTCACATGCCATCACTGTGGGAAGCAGCTGAAGTCTTTAGCAGGGATGAAATACCATGTCATGGCAGACCATAACAATCAGGTAACACAACTGCTGTGCATCTAAATCTTCTACAGACAGAACAGGCTTTGTTCCTTTCCTGGTGCACACAGAATCAGAACATGGAGTGGTTTTTTCAAGTGTTGTGGCTATTCAAATCTAGTCTAACTATTATTTTTCCAGTGAGACTTGACATCTGAAAAACAAAATGTTACCAGAGATGGTAGACGTGCAACGTCATAGAAAGAGGGATTAATTTCTGTTTAGGCTGGTAATAAGTCACACATAAAAAGCGTTCCCAATCAGAAGGAAAAAGATTAGGCTGCAGTTTTCAGTCCTTTGCTAGAAAGGAGGAGGTTTTTCTACATCCAGAGCAGACTAGATTTGAGCTAAATTAGCAGAAGCAGCAATTAGTTCTCGTCTCTCTTTACTGTAAAAATAGTAATCTAAAACTAGATTAGTACTAATACTACTGCTTTTCCTCTTTGCTCTTACTTTAAATAAGGCAGTGTCACCTGTTGTAGTTGTGAAGAATTAGAACTTTTGAAAAGGTCATTTGGAAGTTTGTGTAAAGTTCAGATAATTCACTCTGAATTTTTTTGTGCAATTCCCAGTACTGCAGTTTCTGAACCTACAGCTATATTAGTAAATGATGCAGGTCAGGGATCACATTCTGGCCCTGAGGATTAGGTCTGTCACTGAGTTCTATCTTTTTACTCAATCTAGGTGTAATATTAGGTAAAGTAGGAAATAGTATACAATAACCATCAGAGACAGAATAAGGAACTTGAACTGTAGTTTAGCACAGATGAATAACTGTTACAAGCAGTCTGCTTCACTTTAGTCAGGCTAAGTGGAAACAGTAGGACCAGTAAATGTTTAAGATGCAACATTTTCTGTCAGTTTTCTCCTTTTAAAGATAATTCCTCTTTGGTTTAACCCCATCCAGCAGCCAAGCCCCATGCAGCCCTTCACTCTCTCCCCCACCCACAGGATGCGGGAGAGAATCAAAGTGAGAAAACTCATGGGTCGAGATAAAGACAATTCAACAGATTAAGCACACAAGCAAAGCCAAACAAGAAATTTATTCACCACTTTGGCAGGAAGGTCCAGGCATCTCCAGGACCACAGGGCTGCATCATGCATAATAGTGCCTCGGGACAACAAATACCATCACTTTGAATGTCTACCCCCTTCCTCCTTCTTCGCCCAGCTTTATATGCTGAGCATGATACTGCATGGTCTGGAATATCCTTATGATCAGTTGGAGTCAGCTGTCCCAGATGTGTCCTCGCTCAGCTGCTTGTGCACCCCCAGGCCACTTGCTGGCAGAGCAGTATGAGGAAAGCCCTTAGCGCTGTGCAAGGGCTGCTCCGCAGCAGCAAAACCATCTTCATGCTATCAGCCCTGCTCAGCACAGATCCAGACACAGCCCCATACCAATTGTCACCCCAGTCAAAACCAGCACAGATACAAAAAATTATCATAATAGTAAATACATGTCTGTAAAACCATAAGTTGCAGAGATGTAATTATTTTAGAAGCTTTTCTGCCCCAGTGTGTTGAGCTGTGAATTCTCTGTGAGAAGAGCTGTAAATGCTGAGCATCCTGTGTTTTTCATTCACCTTTCTGATGTGCTTCAGCCAATTGTGAAGGAAGGAGAAGAATTGGATGAGCAGCTTGAGCGAGACCGTCTTCGGAAGGTTTTAAAGCGAATGGGAAAACTGAAGTGTACAAGGGAGGTAAGCTGCATTGTGCAAAGTGTGAATTAAACAGCAGTGGATGCATATACATAAAACACGAGAGCGCTGTTCAGTATGCTCTGGTGCTGGCCAAAGCAAGATTTGTTTTAAGATCCAGCAATGCTTTTAAGACAGAGTAGCATAGAATCATAGAATAGTTTGGGTTAAAAGAGACCTTTAAGAGTCATTTCAAGGCCAGTTCTTTGTCTGTCGGAATAGACTAACTTCAGAGTTTTCTACCTGCCTGTCTCTGCTCTGTCAGGATAAGTGATAGTACTTTGGTTAACAAACTATGGATCCTGTTCGTACTGGTTGTGTAATCCCTTGAAGAAGGATATTCTTCCATGTATTGTTCTTCTGTGTTGACAGGGCTGCACAGGCAGCTTCACCAGCATAATGGGATACCTATATCATGTTAGAAAATGTGGGAAGGCTGCTTCTGAGCTGGAGAAAATGGCTATGAAGTGCCATCACTGTGGCAAAGCCTACAGATCAAAGGCAGGACTTGTCTACCACCTCCGATCTAAGCATGGGCCGGTGAGTGCACTCTGCAGTGCTTATCACAGGACTGTGATGGGACTTAAGCCACACAGACTTGAGAAACGTGTAGGCTTTTGTCTGCTACTTTGTTGGGTAATTACAGATCACAAATCTTTGCATTTTTCCTGCCCCTGGATTATTTTGTCCTTGATAGTATCCTTCTAGCAGCAGCTGTTGCTTGTCCCTGACTAGGATGAAATTTTTAATAGTAAATCACCATGGCAGCAGTAAATGACCTGACTTTTGGTCTATGAAAGAGTGATGCTAACATAACTGGTGAGATGCTTTCCTTTGCTCTTAAAAGACTCACCATTTGAGCAGAATAGGCGGTCTTGTTGTCCATGAGGGTTTTACAGTGAATGATGGAATGCCTTTCAAGACTAGCAACTGCATGAAGCTCACTGCTTGAGTCTCACTGCTGTGATCCCTGTGAGCAGGTCTGGGAGTCTGTCTGACTAGAGGGATGCACTTCTGTCCTATGTCTGTGATAGTAAACCATATCTGCTGCAGCCTGTTTATGAGGGATTTGGCAAAACGTTTATTCCCAGTATTTAGTGTAACTGAAATACGAAGTAGTGAAAGAGGCTCACCTTTTTGGGCCTTCATTGTAGGTCACTTTCCTCCATGAGGAGAGAAGAACAGAGAACCTGAAGGAAATGAAACAGGAGCAAAACAACACAGGCAGAGTTCAGAGGAGATCTGCAAAAGTGGCAATCTACTATCTCCATGAGCTGGCAGGAGAAGAGCTGGCCAAAGAGTGGCCCAAAAGAAAAGTTCTGCAGGACTTGATTCCAGACGACCGGAAGGTACAAGGCCGTAAAAATGCTTTATAGGGTTCAAGTTGATACTTCCACATCTGATGAGTCTTGTACTGGCTCCTACCCCATGTTTATGGCAAATGGAAAGCAGTATGTTGCGTGGGAATTGGGTTCTACTCTCCCTTGTCATAGATTACAGTATTTTTACAGCGGCAGTTGTGATGGAAGTGTTTTGTTCAGGCAAGCTGTAATGACTGCAATTTCCATTGCTGGAATTCTCAGTGGGCACAAGGAACATGGCCAGTTATGGGCATGATGTTGCTCATAGGTGATAGAGGCTCAAGATCACTCCTGCCATGCTGTAAGGCCCCAGTAATCCTTCCAGTCTCTCACACATGCTGTGGTATTTCACACCATGTATTTCAGTGTATTTCACAGTGTTTCAGACTTCAGAGTTTCCAGTGGCATCTTTTAGGCTGTGAGTGAAATCCAAGGGAAGACAATGCTTTATGATTTCAGCGGGGTGCATACATTTAGAGGAATCATTGTAGTCAAGGCAATGGGAAGTTTAAGATTCTGATATTGTGGGGGTTTTCCAGATTCAGTTATATTTCTGGAGAGTTGGTGAGACAGGAAAACCTTGATTATTGGGGGTTTGGCTGTTAGACTAGGAGCAGAGATAGCACTTCTGTCTCAGCCTAGAAGAGGAAATTCCAGCTCTCGATTCCGTCTTTGTCTCAGCTGAAATACACTCGTCCTGGACTGCCCACATTTAGCCAAGATGTGCTGTGCAAATGGAAAACGGAGATAAAGATGTACCGAAGAGTCCACTGCCCAAATCAGGTAATCCTTAAGTGTTTCTGAAGCCCTAGAGGGGACAGATTTCAGGTCTGTATGAGCCAACAGCTTCCCACAACCTTGAAACTGCAGTTGGTCTCTCTGTGGGAGACAAATCCTGCTCCGTCTCAGTATGGTTGTTTAGTGTAATTAAGACCCTGTTTAGTCTTGGGGATGTCTGGGGATGCTCCTTTTGTCTTTGGCATCAAAATGCCCTGGGGATGATCCTTTTGGGAATGTGTGTGATCACTTGAGAGCCAGTAACTTGGTGTCAGGCTGGTACAGTTTTCTCATCCAGGTGGGCAGTTGGTCCATTTGGAGGTTTGAATAGTGGAAAAATGACAGGCCTCTGCCTTTCTATCTAAATCGAATCGTAGGAGGAAGGAGTAGAGGTGGAAATACAAGAGTTAAAGAGACTTTGTGTGGCACAGCACTTAAGTTTTCTTCATTGGACCAGACCAGCTTTAAGCCCTTTTCAACCTGGCCATGAGCATTTCCAGGGATGGGGCAGCCACAGCTTCTCTGGGCAACCTCTGCTCAGGCCTCACCACTCTGACAGGGAAGATTTCCTTCCCAGTATATCCTTTAGTCCTGCCCTCTGGCAGTGGGAAGCTATTCCCTCTCGTCCTGTCATTCCAGGTTCTTGTCCAAAGTCCCTCTCCGGCTCTCTTGGACCCCTTTAGGCACTGGAAAGCTTAGTTTCTTACAATGCCTTACAGCAATCACCAGTCAGATCCAGTGAGGACAAATGGCCCCATGGGTGGAGGTGGCGTGGGTATCTCCATGTGATGCATGCTGTCAGAGAGCCAGGGGTCAGTGGCAGCTGCCCTCTGGGTTTGGTGTAGAGATGATGCCTTCCCCCTGCCCTACCTACCCCACCCCAAGCGCTCTCCCCCCAGTATTCAGGCTAGCATCATTTTCAAGTGTCAGAATTGCAGCGCCATATTGTATGTGGAGCTGTCTCCAGAGAGCAGCTGTCCTGTGTCACCAACCAGTAACCCAGCAGCATGTCTTGCTCCTGCCTCCTGTTCCGGGACCTGGGCTGAGGGCTGAGCACAATGTGTGGCACCCCAAGACTGATGCCTGAAGCTCCCCATGGGACAGGCCTCCAAAGCTGCTCTTTAGCTGAGACCAGGGATATTGGATGCTGTGCTCCTGCTCTGTGCCACTAGAGACATGAGCAGTGCAGGGGGGAGAAGTGTCTTGTACCTGCCCCGTGTGCTCTGTTTGAAATTTTTCTCTGTTGCACTTCAGGCAGAAAGCAAACTATCATTTTAGTCAGGCTGTTGATAGAGCATGAGTGTAACTGTCACAGGAGTCTCATTATTATGTCCAAGTGTGCTTAGAAACTGGAAATATAAATTCTAAGCTTAATGAAAACTTAACTCTTCTAATGGTCTTTTTACCAGAAGCTTTCTGGCTTTGGAGGATTGGTATCTGCCTCTCTCTAACTCTCTTTTGCACTTTTGGGATTGCCCTCCAGACATAATAATGCTTTATTGTCCAGGAAGAAGTGATTTCTTGCTAGCAGGTTGTTCATGTTCATTTTTTTTTTCTATTTCAGGGTTGTGAATCTGTGTATGGCAGTGTCTCAGGACTCAAGTCTCACCTTGGCACATGTACCTTGGTTGGTAGCCTTCCTCTTATCAGCCCCACTGTCTCTGTCCTTCTGATAACCCTTTGTTCAAACTCTTGTCCTGCCATCTGCTAATGTGAGATCCTCACAAGTTCATGGATTCATAAAATGGTTTGGCTTGGAGGGGATCTTAAAGGTCATCTCATTCCAGCCCCCCAGTTTGGGTGCTCCCCTGTGTGCTAAGGAGGTTGCCATTGCAAACAGTACTTGAGACCAGGAGGAAGCACCTTAATGACATTCCTTTTAATGACATTCCTTTTAATGACACAACAGTTGTACCTGTAGATTCACAGCTACAAGAGCAGTTTTTCCAGGTGCACTGCTGGAGATCTTAGGGCATCTCAGGGAGCAGTCCTGTGCTTCGTGAACACAACTGCTCACTCATGTCAGTGCTCCTGTAGCTAAAGCTGTCTGGTATGGATGAGAGTTTCTAGTTTTTATTGATGGTTCTATCTGAGCAAGATTCAAATGAAATATATAGGTTTATCATTCTCCTGGTCCAGCAACTCTTGATGGAATTTTGTTTGTTTGTTTTGATGCCAGGGAGACTTTGTGGCTGGTAAATACAAGTGTCTCCTGTGTGAGAAGGAGTTCATTTCAGAGAGTGGGGTCAAGTATCACATCAACTCTGTGCACGCTGAGGTAAGGCAGGCAGAGTGGAACCTCAAACCCCAGACCGTTGGACGTGGGGAGAGTGTCTTAAGAAGAAAATGCTGAATGTGTGCCATGTTTTACTTCTTCCTTGCTCACTGTTGGGAACAGGGTCCTCAAACTTAGCTGGTCTTTCATGCTAGTGTGGGGAGCAAGGGTTGTGTCATGTCACATGCCTTGTCCCAAGCTGCTGCTGCTCTGTTCTGCTCTGCAGCATTTCCTGTGCTTTTAACTAGGCAAATGTCAAATCAAATCTGAATCCTCTGAGACAGAGCGACACCTGAGGAGACACATCAAAGAACAGAGCATTGATAGGCAGTTGCCTTTCCAGATCTTACATTTCAGGGAAACCTTGTCCCACAAGGCAGTTATATTGTAAGCCCTGATAGGCTTTATTTGGTAATTCCACCACCATCAGTACCAACCTGTTGCCTTCTAAACCTGCAGGACTGGTTTGATGTGAATACAACGACCACCAAAAGCTTTGAGAAGCTAATGAAAATTCGCCAAAGGGAAGAGCAGAGGAAGCAACGGAAGAAGCGTCCTTTGACCAGGGGCAAAAAGAAGAGAGCTGGCACCCTGGCTGCCAAGAAGCTGCCCGCTGTTGGAGTTGTAAAAATGAGGAGAAGTAAGAGAGGTCGTCCTCAACGAGTGGACAACGAGAGTGCAAGCAGTGAGGAAGGGGCACCCCAAGTTGCACAGAGAGCTGAAGTTCCAAAATCCAGCCGCAAGCCAGGCCCAAGTAAATCCCTAGAAGATGAGAAGGAGTAATTCTAAAGCTTTTCAGTCGCAAGCCCCGCTTCTGTCAGGCTCATAACCCACAGCACTAATATAAGCAACCGAATGTCTTTGGGACTGTGACTCGATTCTGCAGGTGACTTTGATACTGAAACTTCTGCATCTGGTCAGTTGTGAGGAATACAAACCAAAACTGTGGTGCAGAGGCTGCTTCTGCTGGTGTAGTTCCTTTGGACAGTGGCGCTAACAGTGTACCCAGTGTGATTCCTGCTCTGGTTGCAGTCTCAGTTTGGTCATACTAGTTGCTTGTTTAGTGTTTTCCAGTACAGCGAGTGTCTGTTTTGTCATCTTCCTCTGATGTGTGAGATCAGGGTTCTTTTTTACAGTTCTTCTCATAAGGGACTGACTAGCACAACGTTTAGGTCTCTTCAGGGGAGAAATCCTTTCTTGCACAGAATTCACACAAACTAAACGTGAAAACAGTGCTGTGCAGAATGCAAAGACTCCGGCTTGTCCTGTCATTCTCCTGTCTGTTGTCAGCAAGGCTGCCACAAAAGAGACCTTTTCAGTGTTTGCTGTATCTTGTTGCACAAGGCTCTATTTCATACACCGGTGTTTAGGCTCAGCACCAGACAGCAACATGTCTACTTGGAAGGGATGGAACATCACTATTACCCTTGTCAGGAACCCACTGTTCCCCTGGCATCTGTCTCCTGTAATGGTGGACATTAAAGATATGTAGAAAGTCTTCCAGTGCTGCAAGGACTGAATGTTCTCAAGCTCTTTGGAGATTCACCAGCCTTTCAGAGCCCCTACTAACTGATGTACTGAGATGGCCTTTGTGTGCCCTCTGAAGCCAACTGGTTTCATGCTCACCTGGGAAACATACTGCTAGACAGTGCATACCTACATGAGCAGCCTGCTAGTGCTGGGACCGGGTTCCATGAAGCTGCCTGGCCAGCATGTGGTTCTTTGTCATGCCAGTGCTCCCACAGTGTCCTTTTTCCCTGCTCAGCAGATACCACCTTCATTGTCTTACATAACTTGTTTCTTTTCAGGATCACCTCTCTGTGCAAATGAGGTGTATTAGCAGTGGCTTCCCTGTGTAGAGAAGGTTAAAAAGAGGAGGGGTCATTATTTTAAGTCATGTGTTGGCATTGTCTCTGGATCATAAGGAATAATATCTTCCTGTGCTTCATAGAATGGTAAGGGTTTGGAATGGACCTTAAGGATCATTTAGTCTCACCCCCACTGCCACGAGCAGGGGCACATCCCACTAGACCAGGTTGCTCAAGGCCTTACCTGACCTGGCTTTGAACACTACGAGGGTTGGGGCATCCACAGCTTCCCTGGGCAACCTGTTCTAGAGTCTAAATGCGGCAGCTGTCATAGAAGCTAGCAGGAAGCAGCAGCACAGGCAGTCCTATTTTTCAAATAATGGGTTCTCCAGAATCTCTGTTATCCAAAGACCCACTTGTGGCTGCTGACAGCCTGGTCATAGAGAGAAACTCACAATTTCCACAGGCTCTGTCCTGTGGAGGTTGTGAGAAAGTGCAGAGAAAGAATTAAAACAATCTGCTGTTTGTGAACACGCTATGTGTGAGATACATGATGTTTATCCCAAGATATTTTCAAGAAGATGTTGTCCTTCTTGTACCAATGGGCTGAGGGCTGTCACTTGCTAACCAATACGATTTAGCACACAAAGCTGTCTGTAAAAGGATGAGTTTTTTCTCAATAAAATGCTTCATGCCTTCTGTTGCTTGGAGTCATTACTGCCGCCGTACCAGGCGTTCCTAACTCAACGGCGACACCCACTGTCCAGAAAATTGCAAAATTTTCACCGTCTGACAAAGTTGCTGGTGCTGAAATTCACAGGGAAGCCATTGCAGTGTCTGGGGAGCAGGCAGGTTTGTACATGTGTGTTAGTACCAGTGTGATCACGTTGTTCTTGACAGCGGTGAATGCTGTAGGGCCAGGGTGGTCTCAAGAACTGCCTTTGGAACCAGGTGGTACTGCCTTTGCAAGTGCTGTGCTGAAAGCAGACATGTGGGCTGTACAGGGTCTGTAAGGTCTGCAGTGAGATGGGCAAGATAAAAGACAACAAAATAAAATGTCACCAGTGCGAGAATGTGGTTTCTTGTCTGTTTGGTGTGTGGTGTTCTGGGCACCATCCCTCCTGACACAACATACCCCAGCCTGCCTGCAGGGTTGTCCTGCAAGCTCTGGTGCGTTCAGCTGTCTTTGCAGTTTCTCTTTAGAACTCCACAGTGCTGTACTTGGAGCAAACGCTCAGTATGTTCCCACTCCGTACAATAAACCCAGGAATTAAAGAAGGTTTTTCATAGTGGTGTTCAGTCTAGAGTCCCATTCCTGTCATTTATGAGTTACTAACTGACCTGCTCTCTAGATGTGGGTACTTTGTGATCACTTGGATTTTGTAGTTACTTCAGTAACACACTCCTCCACATAAGGTGGCACGTGGGAAAAAAGCATTCTCCAACAATCCATGCCTGTCTGTCAGCATTACAGCAGATTGCTTGCTCGGTTGGCTCAAGCTGGTATGAGGGAATGGCACTGCTGCCAGTCCACTGCTTGTGAGGAGAGAGATCTGCACCAGAGCACCTGCATCCTGCTGTGGTGGGGCTAAGGCAGCTGTGCTCCACTGCTCTGAGGGCAAGGAATTTAGCAGGGAGGCAGAATCCCCTCCCTCACCTGCTGTCCACCCTGCTGGAGATGCAGCCCCGGACACGGCTGGTTTCTGGGCTGCCAGTGCACATGGCCAGGTTGTGTCCAATTTCATTATCCCCAGGACCTTGTCCACCAGGCTGCTCTCCATCCATGGATTCCCCAGATTCTTCTGGATGACATCCCTCTCGTCCAGCAAATTCATTGCACCAAGCAGCTTGGATAAAGACATTACACAGCGTGGGCAACAGGCCCTGGAGGAGCGCTGTCCACTGCCCCAGCAAACTGGTCCTTGCTGTTGTCAATTCTACTTGAGCAAGCACATATTTAGAAAGAGATCCGGTTTCGAAGGACTCAGAAGTGATAAAAGAGACTAGCTAGTCACTCAGTACTTGTTGCAGTGATTCATTGTGCTAAAAATGCTGTGTCTTCTCATTGGAACTTGTTTTCATTTCAGCCTCTGTATCCCATACTGCAGAGTCCTGGTAACTGAAATAGGTTTATGGTATCAGAAATTCCTTCTTGCATATTTGTAGTCATAATTAACTCCATACCTAATTTGCTGTACAAGCTAAAGAGGCTTGCTAGTCTTGGTCAAAACAGGTTTTCCTCTCTTTTCTTTTTTTCTGTTGTGCATTGTTCTTTGCTGATATGTTATATACTGATTGGCGTGTTTTTCACTTTTTAAGTCCAAAGAGATGAATCAGGAACCAGCTGCAATATTCTGTAACAGTCTGGTTTATGTAAGATACAATGATAATCTTGCTCTGCTCTCATCCACCTCTTTTTGTCCTCAACTCCCTCACTACACTGTTGATACTCACTTTTACCCTCCTAAGCACATTTTTCGGTTGTTCTGCAAATGCCTCTGAGGACTCATTTCTTTTGTTTCTAGAAACTCAACAAGGTTTAAGGTCAGACAGCACATGATGAACACATTCTGAAACATTGTGATGCATTTCACAGAACTACTCTAGCAGGGACCTTAATGACTGTGTTTTGTACAGTAACATTTCCAGAAAGCTTGGTTTTAATCTGCAGATTTTCTTTGCAATTGTTACATGATTTCATTAACATTCTTGATAAAGATGTCAAATAGCTGCAGACTCTGGGATTCTCTAGGACAAATCCTTATTTACAATTACTTAATATCAGGCATTTAATGTGTTCCACTGATGCTTGTATAACATGGGGCCAAGAACAAGGCCTTAGAGAAATTTATGATGTCAACAGCTACTTTTACCAAAATGGATTTGTAATTAATTAAATAACAGTATTTACAGAAAACTCTTCTCTGTGAAACCATGTTGGCTAGGTCTTACTTATGATCCCCTTTAATGTCAATTGTTGGTGTGTCTGAGAGATTTCAGACCAAGCTGTATTTAAACCCATCACACAACTTGTCTTTTTTTAAGTACTGGAACACTTGAGTTTTGCTTTGGAGGCCTGGAGGGGTTTTTTTGGAGGGGGAGAGAGAATATATTTTGGTTTGGATTGTTCAGTTGTTTTGTGTTTTTTCTGAATACTCAAGGATTTCCCCTTTGTTCCAAGATTTGTTAGAAGTCATTCATAATTCAGTAATTTTCATGAGATCACTTACCATCCTTCCGCCTCGCAAGTTATGCAATGCAGTAGCTTCAAGGTTTGAGCTCTTTTAATAATGTCAAAATGTCAAAAAAAATGGAGCTGTTCTGTTGAGAGGAAACTGTGACACAGGGTGCACTTCACACAGAGACATACACTGCAGTTTGTCATTGCTGCCTGCATGGAACAGTCTGGTGCTGAGTGTGGCATGTGAGAATGAAATCATTGCAGTGGTGTACTTAGCTCTGTCACTGTATCAGGCTGGGGTACATCCCGTTAGTTTATCGTGTCCCTATTGTTACGGACATCACACCTGCGCCAGGCAAGCTCTTCCACTGCTTCACTTTCCTTGGAGTGACATTACCTATAAATCAAACATTTCCCTCTGCCGCTGCAGGTATTTGGGAGCAGAGCCATGGCCTGGGAACAGCTTCTGGAGCAGTCTGGTCCTAGGTGCATGCTCGGTGACCTTCACAGCAGGTGGAGGGTTAATGTCATCCTGGGATGCTGTGTGACTGATGCTGGTAATGAAACCAGCACTAAGCATGACATTATTTCTTGAAGTGTCGCTTGACTCTGAAAGCCAGCTGCCTTCAAAATTAAGTAGGTCAGCCTTATTAAAATATAGTGGAATGAGAGTGAGATTGGAGGGAGGAGTGGTTATATTGGACAGCTCTGCTGAGACATTAATTAGCACAGTGTCCTCTTTTATGCTGCTGTATCGGGTCCAAAAACCCATCTGAATTATGCTCAAAGGTCTTCTAAATCAGAGGCTTTTGTTTTCAAACAGCGCAGTTGGATTTCAGAAGCAAGCCTCTGTCTTTCTTTGGAAGCAGGTAACAAAAGCCAGGTTGTTATTCAAACACAGCCTGCACTGAACCACAGGATGACCATAACCAGAGACGCGGTCCCAGTGGTTGCCTGGGGAGACAGAGCCAAATAAAAGGTTAGGAAAATTACAGCCAGTGCTGTCAGCTTTTTTCCAGTTGTTCCTCATGGCCAAGAAGGCTCTTGGCCCTCTGTGCCACTGCAGCATGGGCTGGTCCCTCATCTGCCCTTGGCTGGCCCTGCTGCCACTGGGCCACAGGCTGTCGGTGCTGCCCCGGGCCAGGACGGGTGGTTGCTGTGGTGCCGTTTTTGTGGAGAGCTCCTTCACCTCATGGGAACCAGAGACCAAGCTGTGCCACAAAAAGGGTTACAGAAAGGAGGAGGGCTCATATGCAAAGGAAGGATGTGAATGGGAGACAGACTTCATCTGATTTAAGTACTTGGTAAAGAGGTAAACCTCAAAAGAAGACTTTTCCACAGACAGAATCATGGAATGCTTTAGGTTGGAAGGGACCTTTGTAAACTAGGCCAAGGTGCTGCCATGAGCAGGATTGTTTTCTACTCGATCAGGTTGCTCAGAACCCCATCCAACCTGACCTTGAATGCTTCAAGGATGGGACACTCACCACCTCTCTGGGCAACCTCTATGTGTCTCTGGCCACACTCATTGTGAAAAACTTCTTTCTTACATCTAATCTAAATTGACTCTCCTTCAGTTTAAACCATTGCTCCTTGTTCTGTTGCACCAGGCCCTACTAAATAGTCCATCTCCATCATTCCTGTAGGCTTCTTTTAGGCACTGGTAGGGCTCTGAGCTCTCCCTGGATCCTTCTCTTCTCCAGGTGAGCACCCCCAGCTCTGCCAGCCTGGCTCTATGGCAGAGGGACTCCAGCCCTGGGAGCATCTTCGTGGCCTCCTCTGGTCTCACCCCAGCAGCTCCATGTACTTCCTGTGCTGAGAACCTCAGAGCTGAATATCTTCAATTGGATTTTGCTGCAGCTGCAATTGGAATTTCCCAAAAAATTAAACATGCATTGAACAGGATGGTTGTCTTGCTGAGGGCTATAGAAAGCATTTGGAGGAGACATTTGGCATTTTCAGGGGAGTGAGGCCACTGGGGGAATCCTGCAGGGATCCACATTAACACTGGATTGCTCAAAATGTTTCCCTCATGATATAGGAAGTAAATGGGCAGGGACTAAGATCAGGTTTGAGGATTACATGGAGCAGTAAAAATTAAAAGGTAACCACAAAGAAGTACTAAAGCATCTTAGAATACTGAGTGGTTGGGAGATGAAATAGCAGATGAAATTCAGTATTATGAAATGAAAGGGCCCCGATAACATCTATATATTGCCCTTGCAGCACCTCAAAGATGGTTTGCATTGGTGCTCAAATTGGAGATATCCTGAAACCCTACAGGATTACTTCATAACTTCTTACTGCCAAACTCTTTCATCATCAAAACATCTTGCCATGCTACATCAAATACCATTTTTCAAGACAGACTCCAACCACCCGGCCCTGGCCCCTGCCTCTGCTGCTGCTGTGCAGAGTAGAGGCACACTTCCAGCCTACATGCACTGGCTGCAGGTTCTGCATCAGCATCTGCCTGCTGTAGGGACAGGTCACATCCCTGACACACAAGGCTGGCTCAAAGGTCTGAGGTTGATCTGCACAGCTCCCTCCACGGCTGGATCCATGCCACCCAAAAGAAAGTCTGGTTTTTCATGTCCCTGGCCAGCTCTCATCACCAGCCACTTTGATGCAAGGACCACGGCAGAACAGCCCTGGAGCAGGAGAGGGAGGTTCTCTGGCACCACGTCCCTGCCAGGTGCACACGTGTGCTCTCCATCACACCACTGCCCAGCCAGTGCCTTGTCTCACTATCCCATGTCCCTGGCATGTCCCAGCTCCCTGTCCCACGCCATGGACATACAGGTATCACACAGGTTTCCCTTCCTTCCCACGCCTCCTTAGCTGTGCACCTAGCCTTGTGGAGCTCTGCACAGCGGTGCAGGTGGGCTCAGCACGGCACCGAGCAGACATGTGGCACAGCCAGGCTGGCTGGCAAGCACGTACTCTCCCCTTCCTCCAGGAACTTCATCTCTGCTCCCGAGTTATGGGAACAGTCACACTGTCAGCACAAGCAAACACAAGGAGCAGATCCCAGTGCCAGTGACGCAGCTGGCAAATTACTTCGGCCCTGTCAGAAGCAATGCCAGGGAGAGGGTGTCAGGAGAATGGCAGCAAGACAGCCCTTGAGGTAGAGGAGTGGCTGGGAACTAAATCAACGTTGCACAGTCTCACACTGAGAGGACCATCAGCCCTGGTCTCCATGTAGGCCAGGCCAAGGTGGACTGAAGTTCTACCCCAGACATGGAACAGGCCACTGCAGTTTCTGCAGCAGCCATGTATATGCTTGGCAGCTGTCAGGTATCTAAAGAGGAGCTGTCAGCACATCCCCCTCAGTTTCATAGTTTCTAGGCTAAACAACTCAGACTAATTTCGGCTTTCACCATAAGCTGCTTTGCCCAAAACTCCCTCTTAAGGGAATTATATTGAGTTTTTGCATGGCAGGGTTTTGGTAGAGGGGAGGTTACAGGGATAGCTTCTGTGAGAAGCTTCTAGAAGCTTCCCCCATGTCCAGCGAGCCAAAGCCAGCTGACCCCAAGACAGACCCATCATTGGCCAAGGCAGAGCCCATCAGCAATGGTGGCAGTGCCCTCGGGATTTAAGAAAAGAAAAATCTGTGCACAGCATCAGCCAGAGAAGGGAGTGAGGGTATATGACAGCAATAGCCCTGCAGTCCCCCAGGCCAACGCAGAAGGAAGGAGAGGAGGTGCTCCAAGTGCTGGAAGCCGGATTCTTTTGCAGCCTGTGGGGTCCAGAGGTAGCAGGGACCCACCTACAGCCCAAAAAGATCCACGCAGGAGCAGAGACCCACCTGCAGCCCATGGAGAAGCCCATGTGAGAGCAGAGGAAGAGTGTGAGGATCTTCCCCCTGAAGAAGGAAGTAGTGGCTGTGACATCACATGCTGTGATGAATTTATCCCATTCCCTGTCCCAGTGCACTGCTGAGGGGGAGGAGGGAGAGAACTGGGAAGTGAAGCTAAGCTGGGGAAAAAAGGAGGGGTGGTGAGGAGATGGTTTTATGATCTGGTTTTATTTCTCATTACCCTACTTTGACTTGATTGGTAATAAATTAAAATAATTTCCCAAAATTGAGTCTGTTTTGCCCATGACAGTAACTGGTGAGTGAACTCTCCCTGTCCTTATCCCAATTCATGAGTGTTTCATTATACTTCCTCTTCCCTGCCCAGTTGAGGAGGAGAGTGATGGGGCAGCTTTGATGGGCACCTGGTATCCAGCCAGGGTCATGCTAGTGAATTTTCCAGCCAGTCCCAGGTGAGTTTTCTCCCTCCCTATAGCCCAAGCCCCTAACTGGACACGGAACCCAGAAGAAATACCAGTACTAAGAGGCAGAAGAGCAGGCATCAGAGCCAGAGCCGGTTTCTGGCAGGCTGGATGTCCATGACATCCTCTTTTTATATGGCAGCTGGTCACTGCAGAGCAGCATCTGCCTTGGGGTGCAGTGTTTGTCCAGTGTTCCCATTCTCTTGATGAAGAGGGTTAAGCTTTCCTGCCTCACGCTCAGTGCTTTGTGCCTTTATCTGAGCAACAACAAATAAACTTCTTTCCCAGGGGTGGGCTTTGATAGAGCTGCTCATCAGCGTTCATCAGTTGTGTGTTCCCTGACCATGACAGTGCTGAATAGTTTTGCTGTTGATAGACCTGTCAGATCACTTTTCAGCCTTACCAGGCTCTTGGCTTTGGTGGCTTCATGCGGTGCAAATGATCTGGGAAAGGGCTGTTATGGATATATAGACACACAGGAAATCCACATCTCAAACACCATATGCTCTCTAGTTGTCCCATATTAAAAGAGTAAAAAAGAAATGTTCAGCTGTGAAAGATGACCAGGGTCTGCTGTGTTGCAGATGGTGCAGTGCAGATAGACAGCAAACTGTTATTACTTGTTTCTTACAATAGAAGCAAGGAAGCACCAGAAGAAGTAATTGGGCATCTGGTCTAAATGCAACAGAATAAATTGCTTTTCACAATGCACATAATTACACAGCAAAACTCTTAACTTCATAATATCCTGTGATAATAGAAAGTATAAATATCTGTTCTTGGGCAGCACTGAATTCCACAAATCCAATTATGCAGCAGATGGTAAAATGATGTCATCACAAAATAAATAAACAAACACAAAAGGAGGATCAGGAGATATTAATGATTAGTGCGTATTAATGATTAGCAGATTGGCTTTCAACATTTCATAAAGTTCACGAAGTGTTGATAAAGTGCTGATACCAATAGACTGGTGACAGGTCTGAGCCTGTTCCTTGGCTGAGGAAAATAGGGGACTTCTCTGTAGCAGCTTTATAGAAAATGTCAGTGGTTTGCTGTACCTTTGCACTCCATTATTATGATCACAAGGAGTCAGTGGGTTAATTCTCACTTCTCTGGGAGAGAAATGGAGGATACAGCAGCCAGCACACAGACATGACAAAGTGGATGGGAATGAACCCTCACAACAACCTTGGACATTTCCTTTAGTGGACACGGAGACAGCTAATGTGAAGCCACAGCCAGGAAGCCCTGGAGAGAGAACGTGGTGGGCAGGCACTGGGCTGGCTGGGAGACAGGGTCTGGGGGTGCAGGGGCAGGTCTGGCATTCACACCCTGCCCAGCCCTCCTCTAGGCCAGCCAGCAACTGTTTGAAGGGCAATGCTCACCAGAAAAAGGCCATCTGAGTTACAGCTGCAGTTGCCAGCTGCTTCCATAGGCACAGCCCGGTCACAGCTGGCCATGGGAGGCTCTGGAGCAGGAAAAGGGAGCAGCCAGAATATGGGGGAAACAATTGCATGAGTGTTATGTCCCAGGAGGGGAACAGTCACAGAGGTCCAGGACCCTCAGTCAGGACCCAGCTATTGCAGGTCATGTCTTGCTTTCACAAATCTGTGAATGCTCATCTCACACTAGTTAGCAGCTAACTAAAGCTTAGATTAGGGACACAAAATCCATGCATCCTTTGTGGGTTTCATTTAGTTAATAACATTTATACACTATGAAGTATGGGACAGATTCTGCACAGGCATATCATCACTCCAAACCTTTCCCAGTTGCAGAGGTCAATTCCTGATGTGCTGGGAGCCCTTGCTGGTGTATTCCTCCGATGGGCAGTGGAAGATGACAGCAGGGTGATGTGAGGCGGGTACCGGAGGCTCCTGCATCGTGAGCAGGACATTCTCTTACTGCCAGCACCTCTCCCAGAACCTCACATTTGCTAGGGGCAGGCTGGGACTTTAGAGCCTGCAGGCCAGGCTGTAGAGGTGAGGCTGGGATCTCAAAGCTGCTGCTGGATTTCCCCACTGAATTCTAAGTACAAGGCGCTGCAAGGCATATAATACAATTTAGATGCATTAGTTCCTGATTTGTGATTGCAAATTGAATTTTGCCTGGCCAAAATCCCAAATACTCAAATGAAAATTAAATGTGTATGGAGAGCTTGCACTCTCAGTATTTATTATTTACAGACTGAATCCACAAATGCAAATGCCATTCACCTGCTCCCTGTGCACAGTCACTGAGTTCCCAGGATTGTCCTCAGTGGCACAGCCTGTTCTTCCCCATGTCCAGCACTGATCTGGAAGGTGTGGGAAGCCTGGGAATGCCAGCCAGCCAACAGTGATGCCTAGGGTGATCAGACTCAAAATTCCCCAATCACAGCATAATTCTCACCCTGCACAAGCAATAGGGCTGCACCCTGGAGCACAGGGAAAGGACTTAGAACCTGAACCACTTTTAAGTAGTTTGGGGGAAGGATGCAGAATAAACTGTCCCACAGTGCTAATGACCACCTGTTTCTGCTATCAAAAAAATGGCATTACTCACTGCTACCTAACACTGACAGCACTGAGCTTTTCAAATAATGTGTCTGAGCACTCCTGTGCAGGCCAGAGCAGTGCTGGGCAAACCAGGGATCCTTGCCTGGTG
This sequence comes from Phainopepla nitens, assembly GCA_013400175.1. Taxonomy (NCBI): domain Eukaryota; kingdom Metazoa; phylum Chordata; class Aves; order Passeriformes; family Bombycillidae; genus Phainopepla; species Phainopepla nitens. The sequence goes on from VXBQ01014499.1 coordinate 32,710, forward strand.
GCAATGACAGGCTATGGAGCAGTAAACATTAACATCAACAGCTAGCTCTGCAATAACCAAGTGGTTCTTACAGCAACCAAGTGAGAATGCAGAGAAGACATAACTGGCAAACTGTTCCTGAAAAACCGCTTGCAGTCACAGTTTTACAGTTGCCAGCTCTACCCTTGGCTTTCCTGAAATTCCCTCCCCATAATGCAGATAGAGGGAGAAGGAGCTTTGAAACAGGACTGTGCTGGGAAAGCAATATCAGACTGTTATAGATGACAAAATAATATTGGCTTTCATATTCATAGATTAGCTTTTTACATCACAAGTATTTTGATATGGTACAATTTATACTTACTTTTAACCGGTTTTGTATAGTATAATCTGTCAGTTTATGTATACACTGTATAGTTTATATGAATAATAGTGTGATGAATATATCATAGGCTTTAGTAAAATGTTAAAATAGAGACTAAAATACATCTACGTAACTAACTCAGAGAATGATGTAAAGCAATTGTTTTGTTTCTTACATCTGCAGACTGGCCTCTCCAAGGCAAGGTAAGGTAAGGATAAGGTAACAGTGATAGAAGACAAGGTAACAGTGACAGAAAGCAGAGCATGAGCATCCGGCAAGGATTTATTGACTCCTCGCTGTCAGGGAGTGTGAAACAACAGGATGGAACTACAGGAGGAAATAAAATATATTGACCTAATCTACAGAATGTCCTGCAGACAAGTCAGAGGTTAAAACCAAACAAGACAGTTCCTGGAATATCAAAAACTCAAAGGAATGTTTGAATAATGTATAAACTCATGAATATGCACGTACTCCCAGCAACCGTAACAGTACAAAGAGAACGTGTTTAAAGTTGATGCTGTGTTCTTTGGCTAATCACCCAAAACCACCCCAGCACTGGATATCTGTCCCTTTTTTATTCCTTAATAAACTTTTAAAAGTTCTAAAGCATGAATTTTGTTTTTCACAAGGCTCACCCTCCTCTTCACTGCTGTGGACTGCAGCAGCAATAAAGCTCAACACAGGAAAGAGGCAGTCTGACCTGCCAAGAGCATCTGAAAAAGCAGCATTGAACAACCCTGATGGGACCATTTTGATCACCTCACCTGCCATGCAGCTGCAGAGTTAATGTAAGTTCTGACAAGCCTCAGTTTTCACTTAGCTGGAACTTGCCTTTTGCACACAGACACTGCAGATTAAATCCTTTGCACGGCAAAATGACTACCCTGGTGTTCCACAGCTCTCCCCAAAGCACAGACAAATTCTCCTATAACTGGGAAAGGCCTTTTGAAGTGACCAAGTAAAGACTTTTAGGGGCCCTGGGGCCCCAGGACACTGAACTAGGGCTATCTCTACACACATGCACACACCGATGCACTTTTGCTGTGGCCTGACCTCATCCAGGGCATGGTCTAAGCTGCCATTTGGGTCCAGCTATGCTACACAGCAGGACAACATAGGCTGCAGCCAAGGACATCAGGTGGACAGAGAGGAGCCTCAGGAGTTCCCAAGTCTGCCCAAAACCACAGGTAGGCTGAGCCACCTTAGCAGCCCCTTGGAACCACAGATTCCATCTTGGCTCGACCCTTCCTTTCAGGTTGCATTGCTCACAGAAAGTAGTAGGTTGGTTACTGCTTTAAGGTAATGGAGGATGATTTGGGTCCATTTACTTATTTCTCACGGCTTCATTAGGCACAGCCAGTGCTGCCTTTCCTGGGGATGGGGCAGACCCCATGCCTGTGTCTTCACACGTGGAGGAGCACCCCCGGGGGTGAGAGCACCCCCAGGTGCAGAGGAGCCGTGGCACTGTGCTGGGGGAACCCGCCCGAATGTCGGCATCTGTCAGCGACCAGCAGTCGTGACACCAGTGCTGCTCGGTGCCGCGGGACCCGTGTCTGCGTGTGGAGCCTCCCGCGCCGGGGACAGGGGGCGCCGGGGGTTACAGCGCGGAGACAGCTGCCACGGGGGGCGACTGGGGGTGCAGCCCGGCGAGAGCGGACGCTCGGGGTCGCAGGGGGCGCAGACTGCGGCGGGGCGCTGCGGGTTACCGGAGAACGGGATCCGAAGCGGCGCCGGTGGCTCCGAGGGTCCGGTACCAGGGGGCGGTACCGGCGGTTTCGGGGTACGGCTCGGGGGCCNTCGGCCCCGCTCCGTCCCGCGGTGCAGGGAGCCGGGCCGGTGCCAGGGCCGCCGCCCGGCCGGGCCGCAGCCCCCACCGCCATGGCCCGAGTCTCGGCGATGATCAGCCCGGTCCTGGTGCTCTTCGGCTGCGACCTGTGTTTCGTGCGAGCCAGTAAGTGCGGCCGGGCCGGGAGGGCACCGGGGCTGCGCGTCCCTGCCGGGCGCCCGTCCCTGCTGTGGGCTGCGGTCCTCGCCAGATACCCCGCCGGCCTCACTGCATCCCCGGCGTGGCCTTTGCCGCCGTCCCCGAGGATTCCCCGGGCACCCCCGGGGCGCCGCGGCCTCCGGGTCCCCCGTGCCTTCGGCCGCGTCGCGTCCCCTCCCCGGGGGACGGCCGCTGCCGCGCTGCCCTTGCCGGGGCTCCCGAGCGCTCCCGCCGCGGGTGGGAGTGGGCGCGCTGCGGAGCGCGGCCCCCGCCTCCCGTCCTGCCCCGAGGGAGCTCCTGCCCCGGGCAGGGACACTCAGGGCTGCGGCGAGCTGGGGCCGGCCGGCTGACGGGGATCCCGTCCCTTCCTTCCTGACGGCGTTCGCTGGAACATCGAGCTCGGTGCACCAGAGGCACCGCTGTCCTTGTGTCCTTTCACTCGCCGGGATGGCCCGCTGTCAGCAGCCGCTTCCTGCTGTCTGTTTGCCCCTCGACAGGTCACTGAGATGTCAAATCGAATTGCGGAGCCAGACGCGTTCTGCTACATTCTGCCGTGTTGCAAAATACGTACTGACGGATTTGGGAAGAGATGCAGTCAGGGGTGTTAAAAAGGGGCCACTTATTTTTAGATGTGCAGTCTGGTGCTTACTCCCTGCCGCAGCAGTAAGTTGGGCAAACATCTGGGTGCCCTTGAGCAGCAGCCCCAAGGGCATGGGCCGGGGGGCCGAGGTCGTCCACTCTCCAGATCACAGCAGGATGGGGAGGGCACCAGTGGAGCCATGCCCCGTCCCTCATCCCTCTGCAGCACCGCATGTGCCAGCATCCCTCGTGAAGGGTATCTGCTTGGCCCCTTTGCTGACACATGGGGCCGGGATGCGTGGCATATCTGGTCCCATGACCAGCTGCCCGGCAGCCATCCCTCCCACTGGCCACTGGCCATCCTTCCCACTGCCCACTGGCCATCCCTCCCAGTGTCCAGCCTCAGGCTGCAGTGCTGCTAGCTCCTGTACACAGCCCAGCTCTTCCCACCCCTTAATCAGGCCCAAAAGGAGCACACTGCTGTACAGACAGGACAAAAGCTGTGCTGGGCCTTAGGTAAGTGACTGTGCTTTCTGTGGGTGTGCCCCTTTTGTAATATGGCTTTAATAAAAAGTGAAGCTGGATGAGTGGTGTAGAATCATTAGCAGTTAATGCATTGAGCTGAACAGTAGCACACTTTTCCCAGAAAGCCCAGCAGCATCTTGACTTTATAGCCAGAATGTGTTGGCTGCAGAGAGCATGCTTTTTGGAGCCCTTGCATTCACAGACCTTTATGGCAGCAGCTCTGGCACAAAGCTGCTCTAATCTCAGCTGCATAGCAGGCTGGGCAGTATTAGATGCAATGTGGGGATTATACACAAAGCTTTGTCCTTCTGAGGTCTTGTAACAACTTTGAGGTCTCATCTTGAATTTCGTTGAATCCTGGAACAGTGTGGTTTGGAAGGGACCTTAAAGCCCATCTTGTTCCTCCTCCCTGTTATGGGCAATGACACCTTCTACTATCCTAGGTTGCTCCAAGCCCTGTCCAGCCTGGCCTTGAGCACTTCCAGAGATGGGGCAGCCACAGCTTCTCTGGGCAACCTGTGCCAGGGCTCCACCACCCTCACAGGGAACAGTTTCTTTCTAATATCCCATCTAACCCTTGCCTCTGTCAGTGAAAAACCGTACCCTCCTTGTCCTCACCAAAGTCTCTCACCAGCTCCCTTGGAGCCCCTTTAGGCGCTGGAAAGGGCTCCAATATCTTACCAGAGCATTCTCTCCAGCTCTCAAACCTCAGCTCTCCCAGCCTGTCTCCAGAGCAGAAGTGATTGGGATTAAACATTTCTCTGTGTATCAAGGGTGAACTTCTCAAGTTTTGACTTCTGAGGCTTCTTGTCTCTTCCTGATGGGTGTGCAAATCCTGCGCACTCAGAAATGTATTTTCTGCAGTTCATTCAGCATCAAACTGATCAAGGAACACTGGTTCTTCTAATGCAGAACTGTAGCCTGGACACCAGGTCTCCTGTCATACAGGCTCAGGGCTGCTGGCCTGGAGCGTGCACCAAGTGTGCTTAGGATGCATGAGGTGTGGTGCACTGACAAGCCGCGTGCCTTGTGGCTCCAGTATGCCCCCATGAACTCTCACTCTTCTACTGCCAGTGAGTGACAGCCCCCACACAGGCCCTGTGCGAGCTCTGGCTGAATACAGCTGAACGCTTGTCAGACCTGTGTGGACACAGCAGCATGGCTTGTGAATTGGTGCAGTGTCTTTGTTCTCAAATAATCAAGTGACTCAGTCCCAGGGCAGCGTCTCAGCATTCCCAGCCTGAAAACCTCAGCAGAAGCCTAGAAAATTCTTGAGCAGGGCTGGACAGCTGCTACAGAGTCCATCCACAAATTTCTGTGTCACAGAGATGTCAGACCCTGTAATTTCCTCATGTGCACTTAAAGATTGGTAGTCAAACTGCCCGCATTGTGCATATTCAGGACTTTTAAAGTTCTGTTAGATGTAAAAAACCCACTTAATTCATTACTGTGGATGTATCCTGTGAAGCACCATGTCCTGTTCTTGTGCAGAGGCCAGCTGGCAGGGTCTGGTTATATTTACGGTATGAAACTCACGAGTTCCAAAGAGGGAGGCACATCAGTGCTGCCTGTGAGGAATGGTTTTCTAGCTTGTCCTAGCTTCCAAGCCATGCCCAAGAATGGTTTGGGCACATATTGGCTGGTGCAGACCAAATCAGATCTTGGACCGATCTCCATCACTGGACTCTTGGCCTTTCTGACCCCATTATGTCTGCTAGCACAAACCTAGCTAGCTACCTAACTAGTGGTAACCTAGGACAACTGTTCTTATGCTTGCAGACAAGCCAAACATGCAGTCCCACATTTCAACACACTTTGAAATGCCTGTGTCTGGGACAGGGCAAGGGAGCAGTTGGTTGCTGGCTGACAGGGTGCTGCCTGAGCTCGGCTGTCAGCTGAGCAGCTGACCTGATTCCAGCCGTGGCTGGGGCGGAAAACCAGACCAGGATGGAAAATGGCCCAGTGGAAAAGAACCTGGGGGTGCTGGTTGACAGCAGTCAAACATGATCTGGCCAAGAAAGCTAAGAGCATCCTGGCTTGTGTCAGCACTAGTGTGGCAGCAGGAGCAAGGCAGTGATTTTCCACCTGTGCTGGACTGCTGAGGCACCTCGAATCCTGGCCGCTCACAACAAGAAAGACACTGAGGGGTTGGAGCATGTCCAGGGATGGGAATGGAGCTGGGGAAGAGACTGAGGCAAAAGTCTGGTAGGTGGCTGAGGAAGCTGGGGGAACTCAGACTGGATAAAAGGAGGCTCAGAGGGGACTTTTTCACTCCCTACAACTCCTCGACAGGATGGGGGAGCCAGGTGGGCGTCACGCTCTGCTTCCAGGGAACAGGTGACAGGACAGTGGGAAATGGCCTCAAGTTGTGCCAGTGGAGGTTCAGGTTGGGTATTAGGAACAGTTTCGTTACTGAAAGAGTGGTTAAGCATTGGACAGGCTGCCCAGGACAGTGGTGGATTCACCACCCCTGGAAGTGTTCAAGAAATGACTGGACGTGACACTTTGCAGTATAGTTTAGTGGGCATGGGGTTTTTCGGTCAAAAGTTGGAGTTGATGATCTTGGAGGTCTTTTCCTACCACAGTGATTCTATAATTTAATCTACAGGAAGCTCAGCTCCTGTGCTGACAGAGTACATACACCCTGGGCAGTGGACAAGGCTGGGTCTGCAGCTTTGTTCAGCTTCTTTTGCTGTTGGCTTGTAGGAGAGCAAGGTGTGCATGCAGACAAGGCTTAAAGACTCCCTCCCTCTTATAGGTTAGTGATGAACCAGATCCCCACGGGCAAAACTCTACAGAGGCACACTCTTTGTGGGATAAAGAATGTTTGAGTGTATCATGGAATCCTTTCCAGTTTTCCAGACTCCTTTTCTGAAGGAGAAAAACAGAACCCTGTGGTGTCCTTGTCTCTGGCGACCCTCTCTCCTGGTGGTGTGTCAAACTTCTGGAGACACACTCAGTCCCCGGGTCTCTCTTAGAACATGTTTTCTGGCGGTCCTCTCTGTTTTAATTGCTCTTGGCAGACCACAACCCTGAACTTCTCAGAGTGGGAACCACAGCCTTCCTCTGGTTTGATCTGAAGCTGGGTATGTTCAGATGTCCATGAGTGCACTTAAACAGCTGGCCTGCAAAAATCACCTTTTTTTGCAGTCACTCTAACTGGGGTTGTTGTTGGTGTCACAGTTGTCCTTTCTCTTGTGCTCAGGTGCCCCCTCAAACTCTTTTTCTATATAAATCACAGCACTGACCCTGTAGCCCTAGCTGCTACACAGGCAGTTTGTAGAAGGGTGCTGACTTATATGTGGGCAGTGAGAACACACAAACAGCAGCTTCAATGTCTTTCATGTGCTCCTGTGTCTAACTTCCAGACAAAATTTGGCTTTGTGTGCAGGACTGTGTGGGATCCTGTTGTGCTCTCAGTGCTGTGAAATCTCAAAGTGGCAATGGTGCAGACCGTGGTCAGTCAGGCCGACTTTCCACAGAACAGCAATGGCCAAGCATTGCTGCCAGCTTTGCAGCCAGTGGCACTGCACTACTGCTGGTGATGCCTGAGATTTTTAGCTTTTTATATTTTTCATATATTTGTGGCTATGTAGATTGTTAATGCATGGTTGTAGCTTCTAGTACTTTTCCTATCTTTCTTCCCTACATTTAGGAACAATAAGCCGACCTTATAAGCACATTCCTAAAGGTATGGTTTAGTCTTATTCCAAGAGGAGGACCACCTACAATGATGTTCTGTTTTCCAACCAGAAAATCAGAATCTGGACCAGGCATAACAAAAGTAGGGCAAGAGAAACTTCTGGACTGCTTCCAGTAGAGCAGGACCCCAGGAATTGCTACCTAACCAACTAACCATTTAATTGGACAGTATATGATAAGTATACTAATCAACTAACCTTACAAAAATTGTAGCATTACTACACCACATATGATTTTCGCCACGTTGTGTACCTGAAAGCTTTCAAGTAAAGGTTTGCTTATATATTCACTCTTAATGTTGTTGGGAAGATCTGTTCTATTTTCCAGGCATTACTGCGACAGCCAGCTCTGCCTTTGGCATTGGCCTCTCCCCATGCCCTGGGGCAAGGAGTAATTCCAGGCAGAAGGGATGGCCAGATTGAGTCGTAGAGTGTGTTTATTCCAAGGTGCCCCGTTTTTCTGTCACAGAAATATATATCATTGCTGTGCAGTTCTGGGTGGTGTGCCAGGCATTTGTGGCATGCCTATTCATGGGGCAACCCCAGAGCTCTGCACCTGCTCACTCCTCATGCACAGAGTGGGCAGCTGCCAGCCAGCCCAGGAAGCACTGTGCTATGCATGTGCTGCTGCTGGCAGGGCTCAGGCTTCTCCATCTGCTGTGCTACTCATCTCCTGGGGACAGGTTCACCAGGGAAGGTGCTCCCTATGGCCCTAGCCAACATGCTGCCATTGGCAAGTGTTGGAGAGGCCCTGTGGTGATGTGCAGGGCTGAGTGCCTGTTCTGAGACATCTTCTCTTGCTCTTTCCTGTGCCTCGCTGCGGTCCGTGCCTGGCGCACCCAGACAGGCCACCGTCCCCTGTCAACGTGACTGTGACGCAGCTGAAGGCAAACTCTGCCACAGTCTCCTGGGACGTACCAGAAGGAGACGTTGTCATCGGCTATGCCATTCTACAGCAGGTATCCAGGATCTGTCCCTAGGGGACTGGGGACACTGATTACCAGCATGTTCCTATGTCGGTCCTTTTGCTGCAGTCTGGGGCTCCTCTGGCATCTGCCCGAGGACATCTCTGCTGCTGAGCAGCCCTTGCCAGGGTGTCCCATCTGAGCCATCCACCCTGGTGGGAGGCAGAAGACTGTGGGCTGCATTGGGGGTAGTCCCTCCAGTGGCTTCCCTGGGATTTCTATAGGTAAGGATGGTGCTTCAGCCATGACATAACCTTTTTTGCTTGCCTTGCTCCACCTATGCAGCACTGGGTGATGGTGGCTTCTCCAGGGAGGTGCCCGGCTGTCAGGCCATACAGGCACGCTGAATAGGCAGATCTGGCCCACCCTGGGGTGGATGGTTGCCTGGGAAGGGAGTAGTGAGGGCACGGCTGGGGGCCTGTGTCCAGTGAAGCTGGAAGCAGCCTCCTGGGGGTGACACCTCTTCCCTCTCGCAGAGGCAGGATGGGCAGATGCAGCGCTTCATCCGTGAGGTGAACACCACCAACCGTGCCTGTGTGCTGTGGGACCTGGCAGAGGATGCTGACTACATCATCCAGGTGCAGAGCATTGGCCTGTATGGGGAGAGCCAGGCTAGCAAGCGTGTCCACTTCCGCACCCTGAAGGAGACCGACCGCCTGCCTTCCAACAGCTCCAACCAAGGTGAGGCACCTCCTTCCATCTCGTCCAGGTGCTACTGGTGGGGCCACACCTGGAGGCCTGTACAGCAGACGGGCAGGGATTCAGCAAACAGTGAGGAAGGTGCTGCACTGAGCAGCAGGCTGCTGGGGACACACAGGTTTGTACAGGCTTCTATTGTGTCCACTGTGTGTCCACGATAATGTCCCCAAGCCATGGTTTGCAGCCCTCCTATCCCAGGTCTTGGCACCTATTCAGCTAGGCAGACTGGCCAGGACAGCTGTTGGGGCCTGCCCAGGTGCTGCCTGTAGGAAGCCAGTACTGAACAGACTCTCAGATCTCCCAGTCTGCAGGCTACCAGAGGACAAATGACAGAGCACCGTGGTCTCCTATACTACTCATATCTGTGTTGCCTTGGGGTTGCCTACATGCTAGTCCATGAGAGAGAATCCAGGAATCCAAGAGAGATGATGCCCATAGAGGGCATTGGAGTCTGTCTCCAGCACTAACCATGAGAGGGGTCTTGAGTATGGCAGGGCAAGCAGATGGCTGACTTTCCTCAGAACTTCTGTCTTAAACTGACCTGACCTGCCCTGGTTGCTGTGTAGAGAGAGACCTTAGTGATTACTCGCATGCACTGTGCAGTCCCTACAAGAACCCAAACAAGCTGTTGGAATCCCTGACTACCTTTGCAGCAAGGATGGTTTATCTGACACAGGAAAGCCACAGGATGCATGTCCTCTCCCCAGACAGGATGTCACCCTACAGCCTTCCTTGTTTGGGGGAGGTGGGCTTCTCTCCTTTGGAGTTCCTCAAATCCTCCAGTGTTGCTGTAGTGGGAGGAAATCTGCTGCCAGCCCTGCTTGGGGTCTCTTCTCTGCAGGTGACATCACCATGGAAGGGCTGGACAAAGACCGGCAGCTGCAGACAGGCGAGATCATTATCATTGTGGCTGTGCTGCTCATGTGGGCAGGTGAGTGCCACAGGCAGTGTTCTGGTGGGCTGAGGCAAAGGTACAATCCATGGTTCACAAAGAGGATGTGGCTCAAGAGAGTGCAGAGGCACATTGGTGAGAGTCTGGCACCCTTTCTAGTAAGTCCATTGAGTCTCCGTAGGTGCCGCAGCAAGTGGGGTAAAAGGAGCAACCACAGCCACTGCTCAGCAGTAATGGCCTGGAGTATGTTGAAGAGCAGGAGACAGAATGGCACCTGGAATGACAGGGTGGGGGCATCCCAGCTGACAGTGACAGTTGTGTTGCTTGGGCCTTAGACATCGAGACAAATAACACTACTGGCCTAGCTGGTAGAGGCTGTGCCTCAGTGTGCTATAGCTGTAAAGTGGGTGATTTGCTCCTGTACAGCATAATTAAAGCCAGTGCAGGCAGCAGGCTGCCCTGGGAGCATGTGAGCCTAGGAGGTAAGTCAGCTCCTGACTGGTCACATGCAGCTGCTGTGAATGGGAAGTCATTGATCCCCTGCTCCCTTCCCAGTAAATGTGGATTTTGTAGAGGCATCTTGCAGAAATTTCTCCTTGCCCTGGCCTTGACACTTTTCTAGGGCACTGGGAAAAAAGTACAAGATGACTGCTGGTAGTTTACACCTGGCATAGGTTGATGTGTCTGGATGCCAGCTGGGAGGAGTCAGGCCCAGTGTGTGTGCCTGTGTGTTATCACACACACACTGCGGGTTGAGTGAGTCCAGCATGGTCTTGGGGTCTTGGGGGCATCACTCCAGACTCCTGTGTCCAGGGTTCCCAGGTGTGGGACATGCTTCATGAGATGCATGCTGTGAATGCATGACAGAGTGACTGACCCCACAGCCAGTTTGCACAGACAAAGACAAAGGCTGGCTTTTGTGAGGGTCGCAAGCCCCAGCTCAGTAACTTTAATGTCTTGCTGGAGGCACTCCAAAACCCACGCAGCTGCCCACGGACCTCACTGTCCATGTTTGAGTGCCTCAGCATCTGCCTTTGGTGAGTGCTGAGCACCTCATGTGTAGCCCAATGGCCTTAGCTACATCCATGCCTGTCTGCCCAAGGAAACTGGCCTGGCCACACATGCAGAGGTACCTGGGATGGTGCAGGCTGATGCAGGTGGGGTTGTGGGTTTGCAGCACCCCAAGGAGCCCTGGGCCAAATTGCCCTACAGCTGGGGTGCTGTGGGGAGAGGAGACAGAGGCAGCCACTGTGAGGTAGTCCTTCATGCAGTCTGTCTTTGGGCAGCGGTGATCGCCCTGTTCTGCAGACAATATGATATCATCAAGGATAATGACTCCAACAACAACAAGGAGAAGACAAAGCCGTCCTCAGAGCACAGCACACCAGAGCGACCAAGCGGAGGGCTGCTGCGGAGCAAGGTGAGTGGGGAGGGCTGGCACGAGGGATGGCATGTGGCGTCTGCTGGGGCTTGCAGCCTGGACAGAGTCTGGGCAGAGTCTGTCCAGGACAGAGTCTGGCTCTCTCCAGAAATGGAAACACCCTGGCTTGTGCTCTCACCCCAAAGACTGAGGGCCTTTAAGGTTCAGTGAGCCCTGATCTCTGGGGCAGTGTGTGTGCCCCATGGTTGACTGCAGGAGAAACACTGGAAGAGACGACAACATGTAACAGCTGGGATAGCTCTTGCATTGCAGGGTGGTACCTGACCTCTGACGGTAACAGACTCTTCATCATGCCCCTCCAAGGCTGCACCTCTCCTGCACTGATGGACAGGTCTGGCTCCTGCCTGTTCAGGCAGGAGTGGGCATGCTAGGCAGCTGTTCTCGTGGTTCCTGCACTGGTCTGTCATGGCTCACTTTCTGCCTTCACTGCAGCTGGCTCTGGGTCATCACCACACAAGTCATTCCAGAGCCCTTCCTCACCCTGATGGAAGTGCTATGCCAGGCTGTGGATGGGGAGGGAGCAGTACCTTCACCGGGCTGTTCCCTCAGCACCTGACATTTTTCCCTTTGTTACCTGCCAAAAACAGTGATTTATAGCCCCAATGCTCTAATGGAACCATATGTTAGGCTTTTGTTTGTCTCATCTGCTGCCTCTGTCAAGGGTGAGAACTCCCCTCACTGTGGTGCCTGCCTGCCCCACTGATTCCACATCTTGGTTTCCAGCAGATGTCAGGAGGAGGAACTTCCTGTTTGGACTTCAAGTTCCCAGTTCCCCTCCTCCAGATTTTCAGCTTGCTGTTTACTCCTTGCCAAAGAGATCTCCTCTTGGATCCCTACTCCAAACTGACCCTGCTCTGCTGAGGTCTGCTGATCTTGATGCCTGCCTCAGGCTGAGGGGCTCTGACTTCGGGTCTGATCCCAGGGGTGCAGCAAAGCAGGGTCTTAAAGCAGATTTTTCTCTCATAGAAGAAATCTCCTTCAGTCAATATCATCGAGGTGTAAGTGCAACACCAGCTCTGCCATCTGGGATCTTGGGTGTCCTGCCAGAGCCACAGCAGGCCTTGGAAGAAGAGGCAGCGCCAGGCATGCAGCCTGGAACTCAGCATGCAACGACCCACGTATCAGAACTCCCACTTTCCTGAGGGCACCTGTCTGGGGATGTGCCTGGAGCCAGCTCCCAGCCATGCATGCAGAGCATGGCCCTGCCCATCCCACACACCCGGGCCTCTCCCCTCTCCTCCCGGTGGGAAGCGTGCAGTTGAGGACGGGTGGGAGGGAGCCAAGGGGAGCCGCTGGGCTGATGCACTGGCCTGAGGGAAGGCCATGACCCTGTGCACCGGCTTGGCCAAAGCCCTGGGTGCAGCTGTGGCACTGGATGCCTGCCCAGCATCAGAGGGCAGACCTTGCTCCCAGCTGCCTTTTTGGCCTTGGGGGTTGCTTGCAGAGAGCAGGAGCTGCTCCCCTCAGGGCCCAGGGGCTGCGGGAACGGGGCAGTGCAGGCACTGCCAGGAGAGCTGTGGCCAGGTGGTTAGGAGGGTTTGTGTGTGGGGCTGGGCCCAGCCAGCACAGGGGATGAGTGGATTGCTGTTGGAGAACAGGGCTCCACTGCACCCTGTCAAGGCCATGCAGGGGCTTCAGATTCTCTGTCTCCTGCAGAGGACAAAGACACGAGGGACGATGAGGAGCTAGTGCTGTCACAGTGCTGGGCCAGCCCGCAGAGCCTGCAGCTGGTGCAGGGAGTGCTGCTGGAAGCCCCACAGGGCTGGGGGAGTGGGCAGTGTGAGGGCATGGCTGTGGCTATGCTGTGTCCCCAGCAGAGCTCAGTGTTTGCACATTCAGGCTGTTTGAGGGGAGCTGCCAAGCACTTTCTGAGCAGCACAGTGCCTGTGCTGCCTGGAGGAGACAATGTGGTGAGACCTGCAGGGTCTCAGTTGGAGGGAATGGGGTGAAACAAGGAGGGTCCCCCCTGCCCTGTATGCTGTTCTCCCTCCATGCTCTGCTCTGCAGCCTGCCACAGACAGGCTCTGCAGCCCTGGACTCAAGCATCACAGGATCCAGTGTCTTCCAGGAATAAATCTCCCAGTAAAAGCACTTTCAGGACTTTTTCTTCCAGGTGCTGCTCAGCTCCTGCTGCAGGACTAGGCGGGGAAGGGACAGGATAAGCAGCTCCTGTGGCAGGGTCTTTTCAATAAAAGAATCCTGGCTCAAAGGCAGCATCAGAGCTGGAGGTCTGTGTGTGTGTCCATGCATGCATACATGTACCACTTCTTGAATGCGTGTGTCCTGGCCTGTGGGAGATCTGTTCCTGCACACTGTGCAAGAGCTGGAGGTCCTCCATGGTCACCTTGCACCCCTCTGGCTCTTAAGGGAGAGCTGCTGCTACTGCAAGCTGGGCCATGTGGTGCTGCTGGACCGGCTGCAGGCTGTCCCACTGAGGGTGACATCATGGCTGCTCCTCTGCAGAGAGCAGAGACATCCCAGCAGCAGGGCCAAGAAGGGGGACAGGGTCTCACTCTGACAGGCTGCTGGCCAGAGGGGTCCATGCTGCTCTTGCTCAGCTGAGGAGAGGGGTACCTGAGGAGCAACAGCACCCTGGCAGTGGGATGCAACTGCTGCTGGGCTGGAACCTGGGCTGCAGGGAGCGTGGCCACAGCTCCAGAGACACAAACACCTTGTTTTGCCTGCTTGCTCTTTTTAAGTAGATAGATTAGAAAGACTAGGGCTGTCAGGGAAATATGAGAGTTTTAAGGATGTTCTCGTGCCCTGGAAAATGTTTAGAAGTTCTGTCTTGGAATGTCATAGCAGACATGCCTGTTATCATGAGATTTTTAGCCAGGCCAGAGGCATACACAAAGAATCAAAGGATCAGCCTGTGTAGCAGAGGTGAAGAACTAGAGAAGGCAAAAAAAAAAAAGTCAAAATGCAGAGGTTTTGACCAAATTAAAAAAGGAACACAAGTCTGACAGTGAATTTAAAATCAGGTTGTGTTGTTGAGGAAAAAGCCCTTTCCCTCTGAAAAAAAATAAAAAGTCAAAACCAAAACCCCAAACAAAACCAAACAAAAAAACCCCAAACCAAAAACCACAACCCCATGTCACCACTTCTTCTCAGACTATGGTGGCGCAGGAGGGCAGGGAAGTGCAGAGATGAGTGCGGGAAGCTGAGGGCCTGACAATGACCTGCTCACCCTAACCAAGTTACATGTTGCTCTGTACTCCCAGCTGAGGGAGAAGAGGCAGGAAACCACATTCAGTGTGCAAAACCTCAAGTGAAAAAACCTGTGCACAGCTCCTGACTGATCCATGGCACTCCAGGCCTCCCCAGTGCCTGTGGCACTCACTGGGAGGCTTGCCCTGCCAGCCCAGCCGCAGCCAGCTCAGCTGGGCTGTCAGTGCCAGCAGCCCGAGAAGGGCAGCTGTGCAGAGATGTGACAGGAACTCAGCAGTGAGAGGCTTGGCCAGAACACAGCTGCCAAAGAAACTTGCCAAAGAAACCAGACATGCTGCAGCCTCCCCTGCTCCATGTGGGGAAGGAAACCAAGTGCATGGCTTGCCTCTGTAGAGCACAGCTGGGGTGCAGCAGGACAGACTTCAGAGCAGCTGGCACAAGGGCTTGTGTCTGCCCTGGCCTCAGCGTGGTCAGCACCAGCTCCTGTCAGTGCAGGTGACATTCACAGGTGCTCAAGACACCAGTACAGCACAGCCTGAACCTGCTCCTCCCAAGTCACAAAGACACCCTGGGCCCTGGCAGCCCTCAGCACAAGGAGGAACTGCTCCCTTGGGGCTCGCAGCCAAGGAAGATGTGGGAGCTCCAGGCTCCGTGAGCTTGGGGCACAGCAACCCTCACCACAGGCAGTGCAGTAGACACAGTATCCTGCATGCTTCCATACCGTGCCCATCCATTATTCAAACCCAAATGGCAACAGTAAAAAACTCATTTATTTCTCTATAAAGGCAGAGCTTTCCTTTAAAAACCAGATCATTTCACTTGTCAGAGGGTACGGGGCTCAACTGCAGGGGCAAGGCCTCCATCACACACTGCTCCAGGCCAAGAGCTGTTGCTCCCTGAGGGGGTACCCTGCCTGCATCAGGCAGGCTCAGAGCACACAGGGTGGTCCTGCACGGCCTGGGAGTGAGCAGAGCAAGGAGCGGGGGTCCCCCAGCCCAAGCTGGGAGCAGCTGCAACTCGAGGCGGTTCATGCAGGTGGCACAGGACAAGGAGCAGGTGTTGCAGCCTGTGCACTCCACGGCAGCAGTGCCGGCAGCCCCCGTGCTGGGAGGGCAGTGCTAGGGCAGCGGCAGGCACTGGCTGGCCCAGGTGCAGGCACAGGGTGAATCCTGAGTGGCTGGTCCGTTGTTGCAGAGATTTGGCTTAGCCCAGGGGAGTCTTGGGGCCGCCAGTGCTGGGGGAGCCTCCGAGCCCTCCCAGCACCGCCCAGCTGTCCGGGGGTGGCCCCAGGCGGTAGCACAGCAGCTGTGCTGTAGGAGAGCTCGATGGGGGCACAAGAGGTATCAGTTCTGAAAAGTGAGAAAAAGGAAGACATGGAGCATAAGGTGTATGGCTGGGAGCCCAGCACAGCCTGTGAGGGGAAGCAGACATTCCCAGGTGAGCATCAGCCCCCCTCGCCTTACAGAGGACATGTTGGGGGATGAGCCAGTGCAGCACTGAAGAAACTTACCTGCTGGGCTGTGGGCTCCCCTCCCCAGCTCCTCCATGCTGCTTTGGAAGAGAACACAGCATCCATCATACCCCAAGCACGGCCTCCCGAGAGACACGGCATGCTCATGACCCTGACGTGGCAGGAATGGCACAGCAGCAGCAGGCACTGGGAGTGCAGGAGGCTCTAAGCCCCCTTGCTACCAAACTCTCTTCCCAGGCCAGCCTGTCCCGAGATTGCAAAGCCATATCTCCCTCCCATCAGGAGCCCCGTGTCCAAAGGGGTGGTGCTTCACTGGGCTACTCATACAGCTCCAGTCTGTGCACACACTGGTTCTAGGGACACTGGCTCAACCCAAGCTCAGACCTGCCACACTCCAGCTGGGTGCCTGCTGCCATGCTTATGGAGAAAAGCCATGATGGAATGGGCCTGCACCACCTGCACTTCTGCAGACCTGCAGGTTAATCCTCTGCTGATGGACTGTTCCATCAGCTCCTCCCCACCACAGGACACACATCATCAAGCTCAGCCCATAGCCCCAGCCCAAGCAAAGTCAGCATGACCAGGTCTCCGTCCCAGTCCAATCCCCAAAGAAACCAGTGGGAGAAGAGGGACAACTAAGAGAGGCGTGTCTGAACAGGCTGGCCTCAGCAAAGACTGGCAGAAACAGAGAGAAAAACATCTCTGGATGTTTCTGGATGTGCATCCTGAGGGTCAGCATCTGTCCCCCACATCTCTGCTGCAAAAGCTGGACTGCATGGTCTGTTCCTCTACCAGTCAACCCTCTGTCCACTTGAGCTCTCAGCTGATAGAAACAGAGAAAGACCAGGAAACTTCCCCCTTGGTCCCATGCAGCTCCTCCATGAGATGCCACCATGCCCATGGCCCAAGCAGCTCCCCTTGAATGGGGCACAGAGAAGGAAACAAGACAAAACAAGGTTCATCAGAGAGATCCCTGAATACAAGGAGCAGCTCACCACCTACCCAGATAACGTTTCACTGACATTATCATCTTCCTCCTCCTCCTCCTCCTCCTCCTGGCAAGCAAACAAAAACCCATCATGACATCTCATTGCATGGGCAGGTCTCTGCCAGGAGCAAGGCTGGCTGCTCAGACCCCGTCTGGCCCCTTCCCAAGACAGTCACTCCCAGGCACAGTACAAAGGTTTCCACAAGCAGTGGGGGAAAGGCTGGAGTCCTGGGCTGCCAGCACCCTCTGGGCTTGCGCACACAAGGACAGACAGGCCACAGCTCATGCCACATCCCCTCCAGGTGCAAAGCTCCAAACACAGGCTGTGAGAATGGACCATGCTGACAGAGCTGCTGACACAGTGTACCTCTACCCAGAGTCAGTGGTGGGTGGGCACAGCCTGCAGCTGGAGAGGCAGGCAGAGACTGCCAGGAGCAGGCTGCACACAGGTACAATCCCAAGCACTGCCAGGCTGGACTCACACTGGAAGCATGAGGCCAAGGACCAAGCATCCAGAAGCTCCCAGAAAGGGACATAGTGAGACCAGTATGACGGTGCTCCAATTGCTGTGGCATGCAGGAGGTGCAGCGCAGATGGGCTGGGCTGAGCCTTAGCCCAAGCTGGCAGGATGATGATCGAGAGGTCCTCTCCTTCAGAGGCAGCTCTCACCCCAGCCATGAAGCTAGGTGTGCAGTCAGGTCCCAGGTCCCTGTGTGACAGGGCCAACAGAGCAGGGCTGAGGCTGCAGCAGTGCTGGGCCTGACAGCAGAGCTCCTGGAGCAGAGACATCAAGGAACTGCACCTGCTGTGTGAGCCACACAGCACAGTGCACCTCCTCACATCAGGCTGCCATGTGCGATGGGGGCTGTGCAGGTATCAGCAGGGCTCTGGGAGGGCAGGAGCAGGGAGCTGCAGAGGGGTCACTCTGTCCCTGCCCTAATTCCAGACAGCCCTGGGCATGGGCCTGACTTGCACATACTGTACCCCAAACTGGTGTCTGAAGGGAGCACTCCCTGGGGGGGCTGGCTCACGGGCTCTGCCGGGCTCACTGCTCTCCAAGACACATGAAGGGTGAAGGGGCTGATCCTGCCTAGAGCCTGGGACAGGGCAAAAGCAGCAGAGTTAGTGCCTGCAACCTGCAGAAAGCCCAGCTGGGAAGGTACAGGCAAGACTGTGGGTGAGGAACAGGGAATCCCTGCTGTGCTGGCAAGAGGGTGCAAACAAGGGTGAGGGGTCAGTGCTCAGGGCAGGTAACCACCAGCCCCTGAGCTGGGCCACAGCTCAGGCAATGCACAGCAGTTCAGCATAGAGAGCAGGTACCTCCCACCCCAGCCAGAGATGGGAGAGTGGCAGAGAACACAACCATAAGGACAACGCTCTCCCTGCCCGATGTGTTTCACCAGCCAGGCAGCAAGCCATCTCCCCTCCACACAGCCCAGGACAGGGTCCCACACCAGAGACACCTGATTCCAGGGCTATGCAGAGAGATACATCTGAGAAATTCCTCCTACCTGCATGTGCTGCTTCCCAGAGATCCAGTGCCATCTGAAAGGCCTGGGCCACAGTCAGAGTCACAGCCTGGGCCTATGTACATGAAAGAGAGAGAAAGCCTGCTTCCACCTGGGCCCTCAATCCAACCCACTGCCATGAAATCCAAGACCCCCCCAGCATCCCTTGCTGCCTTTCTCTCCACAGATGGAAGGCCAGAGCTCAGTTCTGTGCCTGTCTGCCCCTGGGGGCCAGCCACCTCCAAGGGCAGACCCTCGGGAGCTGGGACAGGAATCTCCCTTTGCTCACTCCCTGCCTCTGCAGCCCATGAGCACACCTGCTCCCCGGGCTCCAAATCCAGCTGAGGTTCACAGAGCTAACGGCCTTCTCTCGCTGGCCTTGCCCCCACCCAAACCTCACGGAGCCAAGAGCAGAAGACAATTGCTTACAATCTTCTTCTTGGGTGAGAGGAAGGCGTGGCACTCCAGTGCCCCGCTCTCCTGGCTCTGGGCAACATAAGCAAAGACTTTGTTCTGCAGCTTGTCCATTGTGCAGTAGGAAATCCTGTGGGCAGAGAGGAGCTGTCAGGACAATCCAGGACCCTGGCATGAGACTTCTGCTGCACCCCCAGCACATCAGCAAGCACTGCTGACAACCTGACGCTTTCACCTGCCCGAGCTGACCCGGTAGCCCAAACCCCAGCAAGGGCCAGAGGCTGCTTGGTACCTGCAGCAGGTACCAGCAGTAATAGCAGGTAAAAGATTGCTGCATCCACAGGCACTCCCTCCTGTGCCATCCCAGAGTGCCCTGTAGTTTCCTGATGGCAGCTCAACCCAGTGTGTGAACTCAAGCAGTGGGACAAGAGGAGCACAGAAGGGTGGTGAAGGCTGGAGGCCAGGCAGAGGAATGGTCTGACCTGGCACATCAGCTCTGGCCCTGAGACCTACATTTTGCAGCAAGAGATGTCCTGTCTCTGCTTCCCACCTAGCCACCAGACTGCACGCTTACTGCCCTCACACCCAGCACCCACAGACACTCAACCCAGCCAAAGGACAAAGGGCAGCAGGAGAAATCAACATGAGCTCTCACAGCAACTGCCTTTAGCCTGCCCCAGTAAGCTGCCATTTCTGGCATCCTGCAGCCAGAAGGGTGGTCCCACAGCAGTGGAGACAGACATGCAGTCCTGTCCTAACTGTAGGGCTTTCCAATCACGAGCCTCAAAATCCTGCTGAATGCCAGAAGAGACAAGCAAGGCACAGGGAGATGATGGATGGGCTGAGGAACTCCAGGCCACCCAGGACCCTGCCTACACTCAGCCTCAGACAGTGCTGGGAGCACAGCAGAGAGAGGGCAGAAGCCTCAGGGAGCCAAGGCAAGACCTAAGCTTGAAGGTACCGCTGACAGAAGGCCCAGCCCTCCCTGGCTGCTCAAATTCCCATCAATCTTCAGCTGGCTGCTAGGGAACACCCAGCCCACACCCACGACATACCCACCTGTAGATGGAGATGTTCTCCACCGTCTCCTTAGTGTCTGCATCCTGCAGTGAGATGCCCCTTGGAGACACTGTCAGAATCACCTTCTGAAACTTGCGAGCTCCGACCCGTGCCTGGCAGCGGAAAAACACCAGCAATCTCTGCAAACCTGGCAAGGGTCTTCACCTCACCCCCTTGCTGGAAGGAGCCCTGCAGACTCTGTGCAGTATCACTCACTTGGATACTTGCTGCAAAGGCTCCTGCTGTAGGGATGGGACAGCAAAGTCTGGCAATCAGGCATGCCCTGCACAGAACACTCTTCAAATCTGTTCCCACTACTGCCACACATGCAGGAAGAGACAGACCCCACCTCTCCTAGTACTTCACCCTCCTCTCCGTGCTGTGGCAGGCACAGCTCTGCACCCAGCCAGGTTCAGGTGTGGGAGCAGGTGGCTGGGGCTGTTCTGCAAGGAAGACAGCTACAGCACACAGACAGCCCCACAGCACACACACAGACACCAGGAGCCTCCTGCACGCCACCCTCGTCTTGGGAAGGCCACAGTCCCTCACTGGAGTTCAGGGCTGGGACACAGGCACTTCCCAGAGTGCAGGGGCTGGGCTCTGACCCCAGCACACCAGGGCCCCAGGACTGGGTCTCACCGTGGCCACGATCCTGCGGATGGCAGCAGCAGCCATGTCTTCTCCTTTTGGCTTTTCTACCAGTGTCATGCCCAGATACTTGAGGGTGAAGCACATGCCCTCAAGCAGTGGCTCCTGCATATCAGCCCAGCTCTCAGGAAGCTCTGCAGAGACAAAAGGCCTCAGAAGCCACGTGCCAGCAGCCCCACAGCTCGTCCTGCCAGAGCCACCCCATGGCTCCCAGCAGCAGTGTTGTTCCCTGCCCCAGCAGGACACTCTCCTGGCTCTGCGACACTCTCATGAGAGGAACAGAAGGAGTGGGCAGTTCACCCTTGAAGCTTTAGTCCTCTAGCCCTGAAGTCCAGGCTCTGTCAGCACAGACAGCTCCTGCATATCTGTGCAGGGCTGAGGATGCTGCAGCCCTCGTTGCTGTCTGCAAAAACCTTGTGTTCCTGGGTCTCATCTGTTTCATTACAAACAAAATGTTCTCTGTACTGCTGAGCTGCTGGCACACCTGAAGAGCAGCAGCATTCACTGCCACGCTCAGATCAAAATCCCCAGATTGGCCCAGTGTAAGCAAAGGCCAAACCCCTCGGCATCTCATCTGCAGAAGCAGGCTGCCAGGGCAGGGGCAGCTTAGTCAGCATCTGTGATCCAAGCTGGGGTGACTGGGAAGCAACTACACCACAGAGATGCTTTGTTAAGAAAGATATGGGAATTGCCAGGTATATACTGCTCACACTAAGCTAATAGTTTTTTCAGGGTTATTTTCACCTCTTCCCTGGGATTTGCTCCCTGAGCATTACTGGCACACTTGCAGAAGGGTCCAACTCATAATTGGAATCATCCGAACCCACAGGGAAATCAGGAGACCTTATTTGCATAGCACTCTCTTGTACAAGTGACAACTATCAGGGAGGCTGCCTGCTGCCATGCAGGCACCAGTGACCTCCACCCTGGGCAGCAGGACCCTGTGTGACTCCAAACTCTGAGGACAGTCCATGTATACCACGGCTGCCAGGACACGTGCTGCTGCTCCAGCAAAGCCTTGGGCAGCTAACTGACATGACAGCCAGACATAACCCTCTGGCCCTCTGTCTGGGCACCTGTGCCGCAGGGTGCCTGCGGGGTCATGGAATCATGGAGCGGTTTGGGTGGGAAAGGACCTTAGAGCTCATCCAGTTTCACTCCCACCGGCAGGGACACCTTCCACTAGACCGGGTTGCTCCAAGCCCCGTCCAGCTTAGCCCTGAACACTTCCAGGGATGTATCCACGGGTGGGTCTCGGATCCTGCCGGGGTGCAGACAGCACAGGCTGGCCCGGCACCCTCGCGGAGAGCAGGCGCGGCAGCCCGAGGGGCGCAAGGCCCGCGGAGGCCGGGGAGGTCCCCGGTGCGGTCCAGCGTGTTCCAGCGCCTGGCACGGCCGCCCAGGCCCGGCAGCCCCCTGGCG
>VXBQ01014499.1:55523-91292 GCA_013400175.1 Phainopepla nitens
TCTACGACGAGCAGGGCGAGCGGCGGGACAAGTTCTCCACCAAACCGGCGGACGCCAAGGTGAGTGGGGCCAGGCAGGGGCAGCCGGCCTTCCCACCGTCACACTGTGAGAAACGGAGCTCACTACTTAGAATTTTAATAATAATAATAATAGTAGTAAGGATAATATTTCCAGCGTTGAGGTGCCTCTGACAACGGTCAAAGAGCACAGCAAACAGTTAAAATCCAGGTCTCTATATACAGGTAAATTGCTGGGATTACGTGCATATTCATTGCTCCCTACACTATTCAAGCATTCCTGAAAGTAATTGATGTTACAGTGGTTCTTTGTATTTAAGTTTTCCTATCTTTGCTTATCTGTATAACACCAATAAATCTCATATCTTCTTGTGAATTTATTATTGTTTTACATTCTTCTTGATAAAAAATAATGAGTTTTCTTTGCTTATCTGAATGACATCAATAAATCTCATTTCTTCTCATGAATTTATTCTTCTTGATAAGAAAAAAATTATGAGTTTTACTCCCATCCTCTGCAGTGCTCTGTCTTGTGTCACTGTCATCACTTGGGCTGGTCAATTAATAGATGATCTTACACAGTTCTCTTAGTTACAGAAAAGCTTTTTCACATCTTATGCTTTGTTAAGGATCTGTTTGTCCCGTACCTATATCTAGGAGCAATACATAGATATTGTATTTATTACACCACTGTTTCTTTAGGTAGAACGATACATGCTTAAACTGAGAAATTACATTACATTAACAAGCAGCTAAAAGGCGTTATAATTTATACCATATCAAAATACTCATGATCAATAACAACATGCAAAAGCTAATACATAAATGCGAAAGCCAGCACTATCTGGTCATTTTTAACAACACCAATGCTCTCCGCAGTACGGCAGGAAGAGCTACGTGGTCAAAGGCATGGCCTTCTCCCCGGACTCCACCAAACTGGCCATCGGACAGACGGACAACATTGTCTACGTGTACAGGATCGGCGAGGAGTGGTGAGTGTGCGGCGGGGTCCGGCGTGCTCCGTGCATGCCGCCCTGCCGTGGGCTCCCTTGGCCTGAGCCTGGCCCTGGCACACGCTGCGGTGCCCGTCAGCTGGCACGCGGCTGTCTGCGGGGAGCAGCAGGCGAGCTTTCCTGGGCAGGGCACTTGTGGAGCCCGGGCTGTGCTTGCAGCCAGCTGGAGCCTGTGTGGCCGTCGTGTGTCGCAGCTGTGGAGCCATGACACACACCTGCCCCACTGCAGCCTCATTTGCTGGCAGGAGTTGTGCTAATGGCACTCAGAAGGGCGGTTCACCAGAATTTTAGAAGCTCAGAAGCTGGGGGTCTTTTTGATTTTTTGCCTAAAGTTGTGATAGACTAGCAGCATGCAAAACTTCAATGGTCTGTGTTTGGCAATATCAAACCAGACTGCATGAAAACAGTAAGGTGACCAGAATGTGTAGTGTTGCTGATAGTAATTTTTGTTTATGTTTTTCTGCAGGGGTGACAAGAAGGTGATATGCAACAAGTTCATCCAAACGGTGAGACCCAGACTTCTGTTTGACTCCATTTTCTCTGGCATATGTAGGAAAAGACAGTGAGAGGTGTCTCTCATACTCACAGGTGTACTTGGCCAAACTGTACTACATGACCTTTAAAGATCCCAAGAGAATCTCTAAATTCTGAGGCACGTATTGCTCATCAAGCTTCAGAGGTGTCCTAATGCCTGGGTTCAGCTGAGTAAATTGTTGAACGATCAATGCAATCAGTTACAAAACTTTGGGGTCTACTTTAGGCATCTGGACTGTTTTAAGGGAATTGAAATGGAAAACAGAGACACTCAGAGCCCAACTATTTTCCACAGGTTTGCAAGTCTAAACTCCAAGATACCTTATTAAACAAAATGTAAAGTGTGCAGATTTCAAACTGTGCAATTTCCACATGCTCAGTTACCTCAGGTTTGTGATTTCTGTCAGGTTTGCTCCTTGGCCACCTTTGTGTTCTCCTGCTCTGGCTCTGCCTGCCTGTGTCACAGAGCAATCTGCCCAGGGGCCAGGAGGACAAACAACGAGCACATCACCACTGTGTGAGGCTTGTTCCCAAGCTTTTGTTGTGCTAGAGTGGCAAACAAGAGTCTGACAGATAAGGAGGGAAACACAAATTCCTGGGAAACAGGGGTAATGAAAATAGGTCTTGGTCATTGGTTGGACATTTAAATTATGAACAGTTTGGTAACCTTTAGATGTTTTGTTGTCTGATTGTAGCTGTGTTTGCTGATATGAATGATCAGATCAAGGATGGAAGATGAGATGAATAAATGAGGGTGTATATGTATCTTAAGCAGTCCCAGATGCTTACCATGGGACAGAGAGCCAGTGAGGCTGGTACTGGTGGCACAGTGCCAAACACCAGCCTTCTTACTGACAAGAGTTCTGCAGGGTAGATGGGAAGAGCTTTCATAAAGTTTCTTGGCCCTCTCTTACAGTTGGGTTTTGTGGTCAGCTTTATTCATTCTGACTCCCCCTCAGATTTTGAGAATACCTTTGGTTTGGATTTAATGAGCCTGTTTCTACCTGACCTACTTGGTAGCATCTAATAACCATCTTACTCGTCAATGAAAAAATAAAGACCGTTTCTTATTCATCAAATAAAGATCCAGTGGACAAGTATTCTCATAGCTATTACAGAAGTTGTTACAATGAAATTATTTTATATTTTCTACTTGTTGCAAAAAACCTTTTAAAACAGTCATGGTTTTATACATTCACCAATAGCACGTGGCAAGCCAAGCACCTGCTCAGTAAGTAATACTCTCAAAAGAGCTCCAAACTGAACACATCTGTATAACTTTGTTGCCCTCCCATAGTCCTCCTGAGCTCAATTACTTTGCTCAACTCACTATTATCTAGTTTAAGGTTCAGCATGGAGTAAGGTTTGTCCAGTATCTTCAGCTACTGTAAGGCCTGTCCAAATGCCTCATCTCTCCTGCCTGAGTAGTGTCTGTTCATGAGCTATTTTAGGTGGCATTGGGGCAGGAAGCTGAGTAGGGTAGAGCTCTTACCTCTCTTTTTATCTCCTCCTTTGTAGAGTGCTGTGACCTGCTTATTGTGGCCAGCAGAGAATGTCATTGTCTTTGGTCTTGCTGAAGGAAAGGTAGAGAAACTTGTTATTTGCATGACTTTCTTTCCCTTGCTGGGTCTGACAGTGTCTGCAAGTGGCTGGGCTGAGGGATAAGAGCCATCACTGGCTGCCACAGAAATAGCAACAGAGGGATTACACCATGGACTTGAGTTTTCTGGTTCCCAGTTAGTCCCTGAAGGTCCTACTGGATCTTTTGGCTCTTTCTCCAAACCTTTCTAGAAATATGGAAATGTGACTCCAGCTTTTCCCCTTCTATAACATACTGGAAGGCAAAGAGCTTCCTGTGATTTCTTCCCCTGGCAGTGAACTGGGAAACCTCTGGCAATGTTACTTACACTGGGGAAATGCGCGTTCTACAGACAGAAGCAGCACTGATCATTTTCTCTTTCTCAGGTTCGTTTAGCAAATACAAAGAACAACAAGTCTTCCACCATTTATGGGACAGATTCCTATGTGGTCTCACTAACTTCCAAGTGAGTATGGCATTGCTTTGGCCTGCCCTGCTTTGGCTCAGTCTCACACCTGCTGCTGGCTTGGCACGGCAGGGGCCAGTGTGGGAGGTTGCCAGTGTCCTTTTGCTGTCACTTACTTGTCAAGCTAATAACATACTGTGCCTCTCCAGAAGGAATTCCTTCCTAAAATCTGATACCTGGCTGTGCCACGTGGGCAGTCTGGCTGTTCTTCAGACATAGTTGAGGATGAAAGTGTCCACAAGCTTACTTATATACATTGATGTATTTGAATCTGTGACTTTATAAGGATTATATTTGTCAGCTTCATCTAACTAATAACTAACATTAATCATGTTTAAGGGCTAAAAAAAGTAAGAACATTTTGCCAGATTGTAAAAAAAAAACCTTTGACAAGACTGTGATTAGGAAGATAACCATGAAGTGCAATTTAAAATTATTTTCATTAATAAAATTTCATTTTAACTACTTTAGTATTTTTTACCTAAAAATTGAGGCGTGTCATAGTCACGGGAGTGGAATTTTTACTAAGTGCTGTTATTCTGGTGACAGATACATGACTGCTGGATTGCTACAGTGTCCATAGAATTTGTATTCTGTTCTTGAATCTTCTAATCTTCATTAAAAAGTGTTTCTCTGAGTATATGATCTTCGGCCTGTTTCTTCTTCTTTGCTCTCTTCTCCCTGCTTGTGTCCAGAAATACAAGACATCAGTGCTGTAAAAAATGGACTTAGACCTGGAGGTTTTGCCCAGGTGCTTTTTGCCTACATTGTGCTTCTTTTAGGGATTCCCAGTATCATAATATCCAGTCTCAATTCTGGAACGATTCCAGTGCAAGAGGTGTTTGATACACATTGCTGTAAGCACTTGTGAGCAGAGTCATTATTCCCTAGCTTCTGGGTCTTAGTAATACAGAACACTGTTTGTTGTGATTCTGCGTGATGGAGATACTTAACTAGTCACGCTTCTTTCCACTCTGGGTTCTTTTGTCTGCTTTTCTTTTACAGACACTGACACAGGTACTCAATATTTTTCTTGTCTTTGGAGAAGGTTCCTTTGATAAGGAACATCAACCCTGACCCTGGGAATAGCTGCTGTGGGCAGGGATATGAGTATAAAGGTGCAGGTCGTACTGTAACATTGCATCATCGTGTCTGTGTTTTTCTGCAGTGTGTCGGGGAGGGGAATCCTGTCTGGCCATGCAGATGGAACCATAGTGCGCTTCTTCTTTGATGATGAGGGTTCAGGTGAATCACAGGTATCAAAATCCTTCTTCAGTGAGCAGAATTCCTATTTGCACAGCCTGCTTCCCAGCTCCAGAGCTCTGGAAAGGGATCAGGCTGTGGAGGGAGTGGAAGTCTGGAGAGGAGCTGCAGGGTGTGCTTGCTTGCAGAGGTTTTGGGAAGCATCGATGGAGGCAGAAGAGTGACAAGATGGTTTGGAATACACTGAGGGCGGTGGTAAGGGGGAAATTCATGGGTTTGTGTGTGAAGCATAAGGCTATTCAGGTGTCTGGAAAGATCTGATGTTCAAGTGTCCAGAAGAATGATGCTCGAAGAGGTAGGCTTCCGTGGAGTGGGTACTGTTGTCTCCACACTAAGCAGTGTGTAGTTACCATGGTTAATGTTGAATCTCAGGCTCACATTTTGTCCTTGGACACTCAGCATTTCTCCTGAGCCTCCTGCTGCTCTGTGCCAGGAGTCTCTCTGTGCTTCAGGGTGTGGTGAAGGGGATACTGTTCTCAGATCTTTGGTCTCCAGCTGAAGCAGTTTGAGCGTGGCTGCCATGATAGCATGAAGGTCTCTCTATACTCTGCTGTGCAGACAAAGCTGCCCCCATGAACTGGGCTTTACAGAAGGTCCCGTACTGGTCCCACTGGGATAGCTGAGCAGAGAGGCCAGCTAGGAGTTGGGGCCATTCACATGTTCAGGGTGTCCTTGTCTGTTGTAGGGTAAATTGGCAGTGCATCCCTGTCCTCCTTATGCCCTCGCCTGGGCTTCCAACAGCATCGTGGCTGCAGGCTGTGACAAGAAGATTGTTGCTTATGGGAAGGAAGGCAACGTGATTCAAACCTTTGACTACAGCCGGGACTGGTCAGAGAAGGAATTCACCACAGCAGCCACCAGTCCCAGTGGCCAGTCCATTGTTATTGGCAGCTATGACAGGTACCACGTACCTGATGGAGAATTCTCTCTGTAGTCCTTCCTTTGTCTACCATAAACAGTTTTTAATGTCTCTCTTATCTCCTCTCCCTCACAGGTTACGGGTTCTGAACTGGAGCCCACGCCGCAGTGCCTGGGAGGAAGGCAAGCCCAAAGAAATAGCTCACCTGTACACCATCACAGCTTTGGCATGGAAGAGGGATGGCTCACGGATCTGTGCGGTTTGTATCGTCAGCTGGGAGGCCTGAGCCCCCAAAATGCCACACCAGGGGGATGTTTGTGCACGGGAGCAAAGTGGTGTGCTCAGGGACGGCTTTGAACGTGGTCACACGGTCACGCAGGGCTGCAGTGCAGGTGCTGAGGCCGAGACCTCCTGCCGGGGAACTGCCGCAGTCGGGTGTGTGAGGGTGGAGCTGTAAAACCTTCTGGCTGTTGGTGTGATGGCTCACTGGTTGCTGCAGCCCTTATCTTTTCTCAGAGGCATGATGAGGTCAGCATAGCTTCTCCAGAGCAGTCTCAGGAGCATTCTTTCCTCTGGGCACCCGTGAGAAGCAGTATACAAACTAACCTGCTAATTATACTCTGTGTTTCTGTGCTGTATTTTCAGTTCAGCATTCTCTTTCTTCTACCTTCAGCCATCAAGCCTTAATCTGCTTTTCCCTAAAGTCAGATAATTCTTTAAAGCTCTTTAAATTGATCTTTCTGCGTGTTTTCCGTAGTAAGTTGACAAACTCAAAACACTTAAGTTATTTATGGCTTTTCTTTAATAGTTTCTGTGTATTTTTGTGTTCAACAATCAAGAATCCTTGAAATATTTTCAGACCAAGAATTATTGAACATATGAGCAAATATATTCAGAGAAGGTGAAGGGGCTAAGGGATACGAGTTCGGTGGAAAGAATGGGGACGTTATAAAGAAACAAAGGTGAAAGGATTCTTCTGGAAGGGAAGAAAGATTAGGAGGCTGGGAGAGGGAGAAGTGGGAAACTGGGAAGAATAATGGGAAAGATGAGGATAAAGGTGGTCTTTAACCCCGCCTCCTCCTGTCCCAGATTCATGCCAGCATTTGGTAATCTTTGTTTTTCTGAAGGTGGCCCAAAATCTTTCTGTTGTCTAAAGAAAGTGGAAATAAGGCTGGTCCTCCTGCACGTGGGTGCTTGAGCCTTGTTTTCCAGAACAGCTGGGACCAGTGTGTTTGTTTCTGACCTCTGATCCTCTTCATGTAAGCAGGGTCTGGAATATCTCTCCTTAGCAGAGTTTACTGACCACATGGTGTGTTTTTGTCCCCAGGGTACGCTGTGTGGAGGAGTTGAACAGTTTGACTGCTGCCTTCGCAAAACCATTTACAAAAATAAATTTGAAATTACATATGTGGGACCAAGCCAGGTAAGAGAATATCTAACGAGGTATGAAATTCCTGATGAAAATGGGATGTTTGCCAGAACTAGACATGTTTGGAGTTCTGCACCTATAGTTGGTTCATACCAACTTGTTGAGAAAGGCATAGGGGATATGCCAGGGACAGGGCTAAAGCTGGGTGGGAATTGACTAGGATAAAAGACCATGGAGTTAGTTTCCTACCTTGTGAATTTCTGTGAGGTACCTCCATGTCAAGTGCAGACTTCTGAAGTGTTTTAATTTTAGCCAAATTTACCTTGTTCAGAATGTTACAGTAAGGGTGAACTGGCAGCCTGGGCACCCCTGTGCAGTCAGGGGAGAGAGTACAAGACTCTTCAAAGGGGGCTTATCCTTGGTGGCCTGTGTGGGTCTCCAGTTAGGCTAGTAACTTGTAAATGGCAAAAATAAGAATCCTGCACGTCTGCTACAGCTCTCATCCCATGCAAAAGGGATGGTAAGGTGTTTAAAAAAAGCAGAGGGAAATGATGTGAGGCAATATCTAAATATCTTAGTATCACCAGCTGCCTAATCTTCCACAGGGCAAGAAGTCTGTGCTGTTCCTCTGTGCATGGCCTCATCTTGCTTTTTCTTACTTTCTCTAGGTCATTGTGAAGAACCTCTCAACAGGAACTCGAGTTGTGTTGAAATCCCAGTATGGTTATGAGATTGATGAGGTGAAGATCTTAGGGAAGGACAGGTACCTGGTGGCCCATACCTCAGACACATTACTGCTGGGTGACATCAGCTCCAACAAGCTCAGTGAGGTACTGGAAAATCGGTATCAGGCATTTCTGGAGTGTCAAATGCTCAACTTCATAACTCAGAGGATATGATGGAACTATGGGAACAATACCTCTGTTTTCAAAGAATCACAAAATAACACAGGTTGGAAGGGGCCTTGGGAGGTGTCTTATCAAACTTACTGCCCAAAGGAAGGTCAATATTAAATTCAGATGTTGTTGCTCAGGTCCCATGATTTCTCCAGTCCTCTATTCCAATGCCTTACTGTACTCATGGAGGAAAGCCTTTTTCCTAAGTCTTCTTGGTATTTTGACTGCCGTTCTATGACCACTTTTCATCCTTTCACTCTGCATCTGCCAAAAAAAGCCTGGCACCACTATATTAGAGGTTTCCTAAGCCTTTTCTTCTCTAGGCTGAAGAAGCCAAATTCCTTCAGCCTCTCTTCACGGTACAAGTGCTTCACTCCCAACCATCCTGATGGCAGTGTGCTGAACTTACTCCAGTTTATCAGTCTTTCTTGTTCTTGGGGGCCCAAATCTGGAGGTTTTACATATATACATTCCAGATGTGAATATACAAATTTTAGTGTGTTTAAAAGAAACAAAATAAAATAACAACAGAAAACAATTCATGACTGCATCCCATGGCTTATACCAGTGCCATTTCTGGTACCAGACAGTTCATACAAAATTGTCCATCCCCTGAGCCTCGCAATGCCCTGAGTGCTGAACCCGTGTGCTGAGCCTGGAGAATGTGAGCAATAGGCTAATGTCTGATAAAAGCATTAAATAGGCTTCAAGGACATATTTGCTTTGTTCACAAAGGTGTTTTATACCTTTAATCAGACTGATGGTGAGCTAATCAATCTCCCTTGGAGCAGGAGCTCTGACTGGAGATTCACGCTGGAGGATGCTGATACTTGGTAATATAACTGAGAATTTGGCCAGAATGAAGCTCTCAGATTTCTCTGCATCTTACTGCATGGAGCTTTTCTTTCAATTGCACAGCTATACTCACTTCTCAGAAAAAACAAGACTGTGAGGTGTCCATCTGGTCTTTTGTTGTCTCACTGCAGTTCTTTTGAAGCAGTAAGTTGGAGTTCGTACTCCACAAGGGAGGAGGATTGCTGTAGCCTTGGCTTTCAGTTTTCTGCTTCTCTGGCCACTTGTCTGTTGTTACTGCAGTAGCTATTGTATTATCCTGTGCTCTACTCAAATTTCCAAAATGTTCTTCCCCCCACCAGCACTATGCTAATCAGCTATTGCTAGGATGACCCTAAAAAAAAAGGGTTTCAGCTACACGTGGTGAGGAGAGTCTGCTCCCACCAGCGGTAGCAGTGAGTCAAGAGCTATGGTTAACGGAGGCAAAGGAGCTGTTTGGGTGCTTTTTGTATTAAGGCTGATCTGGAGAAGGTGGAGAAAGGCCTCTGAAGGATGGGATAGAGGGAGTACCTTGGTCACATAAAGGCCTCTTGTTCAGAAGGCAGTAATATACTATACAAAGAGAGCTGGAGTCGGAAGCTGAGTCTTAAGAAAGGAGAGGAATGTGTGGAATTTGCAAGCTGATAATGACTGAAAACCAGCGTTGGCAGCTAAGGGGATGGAACACAATCCCTTGTGCAGTGTAAGTCTTGCTGTCTGTTGAGGGAGCTGAAAGCTGCACATCTGCAGACTGGTCCTAGTGCAGCTGTCAGCCCGTCAGCCTCACCCCATGCCATTGCTTTGCAGGTGGCCTGGCAAGGATCTGGGGGGAATGAGAAGTTCTTCTTTGACAATGAAAATGTAAGTAGGATGGGACAGAATGCTCCCCATGAATGGTGTGTAAAGCTCTGTGTGCACCAGCAAGAAAAGTGTCGCTTCGTTTTCTGGAAAACTCTGTTTCTCAGCAGTTCCCTGGATTTAGCCTCCTCATGCAGATCCCAATCTACTTCTTTCCTGTACTTGCCTTTCCCACATGCCAGGTACAGAACAAACTCAGTGTGTGGACTGAAAAGTTATATAAGTCATAACCCTGAAGGAGAGAGAAGCAATAAAAGAGCAATGGCCAGAGAGGGTGTTAGAGATACAGAATACAGCTGTCATGGGGAGAGCTTGACTCCTGCAGGACTGATAGGCCCTCAGTTGAAATCCCCAGTCCTGAGGAAAAGCTGTCAGTCACAACGAGAAGACAAGAACAGCTCCTTAGTCATCCCAGAGTATTTAAATTTAGATTTGTGTGCAGCAGAATTCTTTCCT
The DNA here is from genome assembly GCA_013400175.1 of Phainopepla nitens. NCBI lineage: Eukaryota > Metazoa > Chordata > Aves > Passeriformes > Bombycillidae > Phainopepla > Phainopepla nitens. Next base: position 65,665 of record VXBQ01014499.1, read on the forward strand.
GTACCTGTCACTGGCACGTGTGAGTGTTTCTGTTGCTTTACTCTAAAAGTGTATTCCCCCCTCACCATCAGGTCTGCATGATTTTTAATGCTGGAGAGCTGACACTAGTGGAATACGGAAGCAATGACATTCTGGGGTCTGTCCGCACAGAGTTTGTGAACCATCATCTGGTGAGGTAATGCTTGCATCTGCCTGTGTGATCAGCACAGGCATTTAGTAAAGTGAGCTCAGATATATAACCCTGGAAGTGTCCCACACTGTAGAATGCAGCCCCCAGACACCCACTTCTCACAGTGACCAGTGATGGGTTTAGTTGCCAGGATACTGGCTGTCAAGTTTTAGAAGCACAAGAGCCTGTTGTCCTCTGATCTTGGTGCAGCCTGCCATGGCTTTTGCTGAAGGGGGACTTCCTGTGCTTATTCTCAGGCAGCTCTGCATCCACCCGGTCCTAGTACACATCATTAGGGACTCCGTTGCCAGCAGGACCTCCTCTGTCCCTCAAAAATTCTATACCCCATGTTCTGATTCAGGAGAAGGGGGATCCTGGGCTGCTCAGAGCAGTGTAACTGATGTGTTATTGGGGACCCCAGCTCCAGAGGGGTAGCTTCTGAGGGGAAGCCATGGATCAGAAAGGGTTGTTCTCACTTGAGGCAGCTGTAGGTACTGGGCAAATGTCACAGGTCAAAGGACTGCCAGAGGCTCCATGTGCTCAGGAAAACTTCAGGGAAGTCAGGGAGGGACTATGTGATTCAAATGTGAATTTTGAGAGTAGTGAAGGTCATTCCCTTCAAATCACAGTGTCCGTATCAATGAGAGACAGCAGCGAGGCGTGGATGAGAACAAGAGACTGGCCTACCTGATAGACATCAAGACTATAGCCACAGGTGACTGTAACCCTCCTTCCCCTTCCCTGTATTTTGCCAACCTTCCTTATCCCTTTTCAGTTTTTGTGCCAGACAGCACATTCCTGAAGGTCATGTGTGTATTCCCTCTGTCAAGCAACAGGTTCTAGAAGTTCTCCTTTGCATTCCCTCTGCTAGCAGCTGTCCTAATTTTGACAGGATGCTGCCTGTCATGGACACAGCCATGGGTGTCCGTGACTGTGTCCTGGACCCAGACTTTTTGTTGTCTGTACTGCCCATGACCTGTGCATGCTCACAGACAGCGGGAGAGAGTTGCTGCTGCTGAGAGGGCATCAAAATAAAATGTCACTGCTGTTTGGTGTTCGTGTCACAGTGTCTTTGATGAGGATCTTGCCCTGAATAGGTCCCAGGCATCTGATTCCCCTGGCACAGCTTTGAATGTTGAGCACTTTGAGGTGCATCAGGTACTTACACTGTTTCCTCTGTTTCCTTCCCAAGTGGACCTTGTTGGTGGCTACAACGCTGGCACGATTAGTCATGACAGCAAGATCGACTGGCTGGAGCTGAATGAAACAGGCCACAAACTGCTCTTCAGGGACAAGAAGATGAGGGTGAGGCAGGCACCTCTGGCCCTGTGGCAGGATGGCATGTGTGGGGAGAGGTAGAGACAGACATGCCTGAATGGAGGGAGGGAGGTGAGAAACACATCTGAAATACTCCTGATTTTTTGCTTACTGCTTCTTTGAGGAAGATTGACCATGTCCAGACTGCATGAGCTGGCAGTGTTGCATTCTTGAGTCATAACTAATGCTGAACGTAGTTACTAGACATCTTGCTTCATCTCATCACACCTGAAAATGAAAATCATAGGTTCTTCTGCCGTACATATGTCTGTGGTATTCAAAAAGTCATGTCAGTCAGGTGAAGCCCCAGTGACTGGAAAAAGGAAAACGTTGTACCCATCTTTAAAAAGAGTAAGAAGGAGGATCCTGGGCCCTACTGACCTGGTAGCCTGGAACAGATCCCCCGAGAAGCAGTGCTAAGGCAGATGTGGAATAGGAAGGTGATTCAGGACAACCAGGGGAGGTAATTCGGGACAACCAGCACAGCTTCACCAACACAGAGTCCTGCCTGACCAACCCAATGGCCTTCTCTGATGGAGAGACTCCATCAGTGAACAAGGGAAAGGCTGTGGAAGTCATTTATCTAGATGTCTGTAAAGCCTTTCATACAGTCCCCACAACATCCTTCTCTCTAAACTGGAGAGAGATGGATTTGATGGTGGACTATTTGCTGGATAAGGAATTGGGTGAACATTCACATCCAGAGGGAAGTGGCCAACAGCTCAGAGTCCCAGTGGACATCAGTGACAAGCGGTGCCCCTCAGGGGTCTGTATTATTTGTATTATTCAGGGGACAGTGTTATTTTATATCTTCATTAATGATACAGATGACGGGATTGAGCACACCCTCAGCAAGCCTGCAGGTGACACCAAGCTGAGGGTGGTATGACACACCTGAAGGATAGGGCCATCCAGAGGAACCTGGACAAACTCCAGAGCTGTGCCCGTGGGAATCTCATGAGATGTAGTTGTGTGCTGAACCAGTCCTACAGTGAGGGCAGCAGGGGAGGGTAGGTTCTGTTCCTCTGCCCTGTTTAGGTGAGACCCCATCTGCTGTGCTGCTTCCAGCACAGGACAGACATGGAGCTGCTGGAGCAAGTCCAGAGGAGGCCACAGAGATGGTCAGAGGCCTGGAGCACCTCTTCTATGAGAAAAGGCTGAAAGAATTAGCATTGTTTATCCTGGAGAAGAGAAGGCTTCAGGGAGGCCTTAGAGCCCCTTCCAATGCATAAAGGGCCTCCAAAAGAGCTGGAGAGGAGCTTTGGACAAGAGCCTGGAGTGAGAGGATAAGGAGGAATGGCTTCCCACTGCCTGAGGGCAGGGTTAGATGGGATACTGGGAAGGAATTATTCCCTGTGAGGGTGGGCAGGCCCTGGCACAGGTTGCCCAGGGAAGCTGTGGCTGCCTCATTTCTGGAAGTGTTCAAGGCCCGGTTCAACAGGACTTGGAGCAACCTGGTCTAGTGGAAGGTGTCCCTGCCTATGGCAGGGGGTTAGAACAAGATGATTTTTAAGATTCCTTCCAAGCCAAAACTTTCTGGGATTCTATGATTTCTCCTGATGCACAAAGGTGCCAGGACAAAGAAACTCTTCAACTCACTGAAGTTGAAAAGTGGCATGTTCATTACAGCACTGGGCACACAGGAAGTAATCTTCCAAAGGCATGTGCAAATTCCCAAAGCATTGGCTCCCCTTATATCCACAATGGCCTTACATATTCATGAAAGTCCCCAACAACCCCTATACATATTCATTGCCTGGCCCCACCTCGCATTAAAATGAACTGAATGGCCATCATGGCTGCACAGTTCTCTCCTTTAACTGGGTCGGTGGTCTCTTGAAATAGGTCAGTGGTCCTTTGAAGATGAAGTCAGTCGTCTTCCTCGCAATAAACTCTTTACCTTGTCCCATTGCCAGGGCTTCTTGACCCCCTTGGTCATGGTCCAGGCTCCCTCTCCTGGTTTCAGTTATCTAAGAGGCCAAGTATGTTTTCAGTTTTGCTTTCTTACATTACTATATATACTCCCTATTGCTTCTAAAAACATAACTGAATCAAATACATGATGTATTGTCTTCACTCTAACTACTTTGATTATACCCATCTGCTAATAATAAAACCTCTAGCTTCTTCTTCTAAACCCTGTTATTAAGTCCTTAATTAAAATACATTGCTCCTATCTTGCTAGCTACATTTCTAACTTCTAAGTCTTTTTTAACCCTTGATTCACTCTAGCCATTTTGGTACAGACTAAAACAGGGACTTTCTTGTTCTCTTTTGACAGGTGTGTCATGAGACTAGCACAGTTCTCTCTTCTTTTTCTCATCTTTTCTGGGTGAGGACAAGGAATAGAGACAGTCTGGGACTTTTCAGTCACAAGACATCATATATATAGCAAAGTTATGCCATATGTCAGGTTACACCTTCCAAACTGTTATATTTGGTTTTGGGCAGTGTGTTCTACGAACAACTGACCTCTCACCTTACTGGTAGTAGTCATTGCAATAGGACTGTGCCTCAGATGGAGAGTTCAGCCCAAAATTGCAGAGGAAGGCCCTTCTTAGTCCCTTAGTTTGTTTCCATGAAGGCCTTTAGAGCCCATTTTCCAGTTCCAGCTCTGCAGCTGAGAGGGAACTGAAGTAGCATGAGGCATATTCTGGTTTATATATGTCTCTGCTGAGCCATAAGGGAGGCAAGAACACATGGCTTAAAATGCTGCAAGGGATTAAAAAGGCCTTATAGCAGTGTGTAAATAAGTGTGAGATTTTAGGATGCGTGTCTTGGAAAAAGTCTGTTTCCTGGTGGGTAATACCTGTTTATGAGATGCCTGCTCAGATGTTCCTGCGATGTTTGTGTGATCTAGCAGCCCAGCCACAAGTCCAGCTGAGCCTGTTCTTCTCTCCCACCTCCAGCTGCAGCTCTGTGACATTGAAAGCAGCACCAAGACAACCATTCTGAACTACTGCTCCTACGTGCAGTGGGTCCCGGGCAGTGATGTGGTGGTTGCTCAAAACAGAAACAGTCTCTGCGTTTGGTACAACATCGATGCTCCAGAGCGAGTCACCATGTTTCCTCTGAAGGTAAAACTGGCAACTTTGATTGCCTCCTGCAGTTTCTGTTTCTTCTTCCTCACATGTGGGAGTAGCAAGGGTGGTATGGCAGAAGGGAGACAGAAGGCAACTTTTAGTTTCTTATGGACAAAATAGGAACTCATTTGTCAGCATTGTGGCAGACATTTCTGGCAGAAGATGGAGCAAGGAGCTGCTTCTTGGCTCAGTCTGCTCAGTGCGAGCTCATTCAGAACTGTGACTGGCAGAGCTGTTGCAGTGCTGCCCTCACATCCCTGAAACCTCACACACTTCAGATGAACAGGAGAGTATTGACAGCTGGTACTCTTTCTAGGGGGATATCATAGGCTTGGAAAGGAATGATGGAAAGACTGAAGTGATAGTATCTGAAGGGGTGAACACTGTGTCCTACACCCTGGATGAAGGCCTCATAGAGTTTGGAACTGCTGTTGATGATGGGGATTATCACAGGTGAGTGCTGGATACACCACTGGGGATGGCAAGTAGCTCATATCACATGCCAGACACCTGGGAATCAATGATCCATGAACAGCAGCAGCACAGCTTTCCAGAGTTGAACTTTGTACTCTCAGCATGATGTTGGTGCGAGGTCTGGCTATAATGAACATCAGAGTCCTTCAGGAGAGATTTTTCAACTTTTGCCTCCTTGCAGCTTTGTGGTTTCAAACTCAGGGAGAGACTGGCCAGTCTGGTCCCACAGACACCAACAGGGCTTTGCTGAGGGTAGCTGTCAATTAATTACAGTGAGTAAGAATGTCTCCAGAGAGGCCAAATGTGAAGTGATGCTTGGGTGCTTTTACTGCTGCCCTTCCAGGGATGGTAGCAGTATTATGGAAACATCCAGGAGCTGTGCAGAGTAAAAATTGACTGCCTGAAGTGGTCATGGCAGCTACCTGGGTATTGCTGATGCTCTTAGAGGGGTTTTAAAAGTAACCAGGGGAGAAAATTTCACGTGTTCATAGCACTGTTGTGTCTTCAGAGACTTTCTCAGCAGGGACTTGTATCAGACAGAACACTTCAGATTTGTCCCACACTGCTACAGTGTTCTACTGATCATCTGCCTCTAAGTAACATAGCCCAGCTAGGAATAACCTAGATCTCCGAATTTTACCCTGCTCTGTCAGGCTCTGTGTTACACTGTCCTCTTCAGAGCTGGGCACACCCTGCTGGCTTTGTTTTCAGTGCCACTCTGGTTAGGAAGCTCCTGTCTCACAGTCTGGGATTTTCCTCAGAGAGCTCTTTTGTCACTGAAAGTCTGCAAATCTCTCTGTCTCAAGGGCTACTGCATTTTTGGAGACACTGGAAATGTCCACAGAGACTGAAGCCATGTGGAAGACCCTCAGCAGACTGGCTTTGGAAGCGAGACAGCTGCACATTGCAGAGAGGTACATCACATCTTCATGGCTTCAATGTGCTCTTTGCTGAATCCCAGAAACCAGGGCCCAGCTGAAGATGTGGCTCTGTGTATGGTCTGGAATATTCACTGCATTGGAGACTTAATGTCTTCTCTATGCCAGGCCATGACTTTGCCTTTTCATCCCAGCGGGAATACCAGAACCAGGGGTGGGAGGACCTCTCTCTGTAGCATAGATTTTTGTTGATGGTAGCCCAAAGCTGTGTATAGCAAGGACTCAGAGAGCTGACAGACATGAACAAGCTTGAGGCATTGCTGAAGCCTGGGGAGGTGAAACATGAGCCTGGGTCACGCTCCTGGATTCTCCCCTGGAGCAGGGCTAGAGCACACATCTGAACATAGGTCTTTGCAAAATCCTTCTCTCGGAGTAGGGCTACCCCACCTCTCCCATTGCTGAGCTGAGTCTGCTGCCCAGTTTCTGATTTTCTTATCTTGGACCAAAAGTGGGCAACAAAACCTATTTACTGACTAACTGCTTTGCATTTTCCAGGTGCTTTGCAGCTCTGGGAAACATGGCAAAGGCTCGATTTCTGCATGAAACCAATGTTATTGCTGACCAGGCAGCTCAGGAGCACGTAAGTCAAACTTTTCCTGCTCTGCAGGGCAGCAGTTTTGCTGTAAACACTCGCATGCACATTATCTTCTGTGTCCTTGCTTACCAGTGTCATGCTACAGACCAGTACCTCTTCATGTAGAAACTGCTGACATTGTCTTCCATCCACAGCTGCCAGGTCCCTCTCAAGGCTGGCCATTTCATACTGCCCTGGCTTGTCACTGCTATGATCCTCAACTGTCTTTTGTTTCTGTAATGACCCAGCCTCTACCCAGTCCCCTCCATGTTCCATTCTAGAGCCTGTTGTTTCCCTCAGCCACTGAGCTTGCTGCTGTTGTCTGCAGGGTGGGGATGGCACAGACCATTACCTGGTGCGGGCCCGCTTGGCCATGCTAGACAAGAACTACAAGCTGGCAGAGATGATCTTCCTGGAACAAGTGAGTAAAGGAACAAGGAGTGGAAAAGGTTCTGTTTATTCCTGGGTGGGAAGATGTGTGCCCTACACTGTAAGAGGAAAGGAAGATGTTGCTTGTTCCTAGGAGAAGAATTTTCTCCATGAAGTAGAAAAGGTATTCCCTTGTTCTGAAGTGTAGGATTACCTTGAGATGTGTGAGGAGTGTGAGGGAGGATGTATATCCAAGTAATGGAGACAGTACATTTTTTCAAGTGTTTTCTGCACATCTAACCCTGCCTTCTGTGAGAGCTCCATGGCAATGGTCTGCTCCTGACCTGGAGCCTTTGGATTAATGCTTCGTTTTCCGACACAGAACGCCACAGAGGAGGCCATGGACATGTACCAAGAGCTGCACATGTGGGACGAATGCATTGTGGTGGCCAAGGCCAAGGTACAGAATATTGCTGCACTAGGCTATAGGCTGATGTTGCTTGGTCAGTCTTCTGGTTGGGAGTCCATTCAGGTTCTGTGTTCTTTTCACCTGCCCTACCTTGCTTCTGCTTAGAAGGGCTCCAGGTACGAGGGAAGATTGCACTGGTGTAAGTACCTGGATGAGTAGGGAGAAAAGCTACTGAAATTGGTTTAGGAGTGTCTGTGGCTTCAAAAGAGAATGAGTAGTCCCATGGTACACAGGGCTGTACCATGTACATTGTAGTTTCTGATAACTGGACAACAAGAGGCCTGGTGTTGTGACCAGGTGTTCAGAGCCTGCAGGGTGAGCTGGACAATATCTCACCCTACCCAGGTCAGCCGGTTCTGTGTTTCTCCACAGGGACACCCAATGCTGGAGAAGCTGCGTCGGGGTTACTACCAGTGGCTGCTGGATACCCAGCAGGAAGAGAAGGCTGGGGAGGTCCAGGAGGGACAGGGCGAGTACCTGGCAGCCATCAGCTTGTATCTGCAGGCAGGGCTGCCAGCCAAAGCAGCACGGCTGGCCATGAGCAGGGACGAGCTGCTCACCAGTGCGGATGTCATCGACAGGATCTCCACGGCACTGCTCAGGGGGGAGCTGTATGAACAGGTGAGTGCCCTTCCCAGTGGGCTTTCAGGGCCCTTTCCCCACCCTCTGCACCTGTGAGACAGGGGGACTGAGCTGGAACGTAGCAGAGGTAATTCTGTGTTGATAAGTGTGCAGTTAACATTTATGAGGAAATCCTCACTGTATCCGTGGTACATGGGTGAGGTCTGGAATTACTGTTATTAATCAGGAAAAATAGCACATCTGATTGGCAGCATGTCTCCAGAATATAGAGTGTCATTAATAGTTAAGGAGGCCCTTAGGAAGATGGGAATCAACAGGATTAGAATCGTGACTCAAACTGAAGGCTTGATATTGCCGTGGAATGTCAGTGCTTCCTCATATCAGAATAAAATACAGCATAAGGATAGTCTAAATGGAAAAGTTAAGGAAACAAAACAAAGGAGTTGACTGTCTGCAGAGCCATGAATATCATAAAGAAGGGATGTGATTACTCCCTGTGTCTAATAACACCAAAACTGATAACTTGTTGTCAGGTACAGTTTTAAAACCAAAGGGTGTTTTTCCACAGCACATAATTATGTTAATGCACGAAAGCAGTGCTGAGTCTGCCCACTGCTCAGTATCCTGGCCAACAGTGATCTCTGGCAGGTGCTTAAGAAAGGAAGACAAAGAACAGGGCGGGCAAATACAGAGTGGCACTTCCCCTAGTGTGTTTTCATGGGGTCCAGCAGTTTGCAGCCTATAAAGTACCTGAACAGCTCTACTTCCATGTGTAAGACTCTTGATAGATTTTACTTCCATGAGCTTGTCAAATTATTGCTTGAACTACACATAGATTTTAAGTTCCAATTTTGGCTGTGAGTTACCCAGTTCAGTTAGATGTTGTGTGAAAAAAAACACTGGTTTTTGTTAGCTTGTTTTATGTCTCCTTTATAAATTACATTTCTCTAGTCTCAATTTATCTCCAGCATTTTCTGGCCATTTTGTTTTGATGCAAGAGAACTTTGTACTTTTTCAAACCTGTCATCTTTTCTTAAGCTTTCAGTTGAAAGAATAATAGGAGCTCCCATGTACTGGGTGTTGTTACCAAAAGTATAAATAGTCCAAAAATGATTAGACAAATCATGGAGGCAGAGTCCATCAAAAGTCATTAAATACATTAAATTATGTGAGGGCATCACGAGAAACTCAGGCAGTTTCTGCTGTGCAAGTTGTCAGAGATGGACAAATAGAGGAAAGGCTGGCATATACTTGCTCTGTTATTACAGTTCTTCTCTAGATAGGTGGTCATGCCACCATTCAAATACTGAGTGGAATGAGCCTTTGGTTTGCCAGGATGGCTATGCTGAGGTCAGTCAGCAGGGAGGACAGTGGTCTGGCACATGCTGTCTTTCCTAGAAGTTCCTTCATCCCCAGACACTTGGTTAGTTGGGAGAGCAGAGCTGGTGCAGGAGTGTGCATGGAGCTGGTAGGGTGTGATGATGTGAGGGGACAGTGCCTCTGGAAACTGGCAGTTTGTATCTGTCATTAGGCTGGAGACGTGTTCAAGAAGGTTGGGAACCCACGGAGGGCTCTGGAGTGCTATGGCAAGGGCAGTGCCTTCCTGAAAGGTACCGTGCTCACTGTGTTCCTCCCCTTCCCCTCCAGCAGGAGTCTGGGTACTCTGGCCTGGTGGTAACATGAAATGTTCCCCTGGAGCCCAAAGGTGCCTGGATGCTCTGCAGCTTCCACCTGTCGTATCGCTCTGGATTTTCACATAGCTGTACTTGCACGTGCAGTCCCAGGAGAGTGTTCCCAAGCCTTTGACCATGCTGACTGCACCAGCATGGATTTGACCCAGCTCTCCACAGGGTCTAGACCACAGGGTCTAGGTGCTGGGTAACCCATTGGAGCTGGAGTGGCTTAGGCAGTCACCATTCCCCTCCTTCTGTGCCCGATCCAAGGCCCATGTTTGCCCCACAGTTCTGCTTCCCTGCTGGCTTCAGCGTGTCAGCTCTTGTGTCCCCTTGCAGCTGTGGAGCTGGCTCGCCTGGCATTTCCTGCAGAAGTTGTGAAGCTGGAGGAGGCCTGGGGAGACCATCTGGTGCAGCAGAAACAGCTGGATGCTGCTATTAACCATTACATCGAAGCCAGGTGGGAGCAGGGGAAGGCTGTATAAGCAGCAGGGTACTGGCAGTCACAAAGTTGATACCTTTGCCTCTGTCAGCAGGGGTTTGCCTGAGTGAACCCACACTACCCTGCTTAGCAGTGCACCACTTGCTTGTGTGCACCAGCCATTGATGCCTTCCCACATCTCTCCCAAGGTCTTACAGTGCTGATTGCTCTTCCCTGCTGTCCCAGTTCTTTCATCCCCCTTAGCACTGCCAGTTACTCAGCTGCTTTACGCTGCTCTAGCTCAGGAAGCTGAATCAAGCAGCGGAGCACTCTAGTCTCCCTGGCATAGCGTAGCTACCAGAGATGCCTGCTGCCTGGCTCTAAAGACTGATGGGTTTGGTGCCAGGTGCTCAATTAAGGCCATTGAGGCAGCTTTGGGAGCCCGGCAATGGAAGAAGGCCATCTACATTTTGGACTTGCAGGACAAACAGACAGCAGCCAAATATTACCTCAAGATTGCCCAGCATTATGCGGCTTTACAGGAGTATCAGGTGAGGCCACAGACCACAATCACCGCTGCTCTGTGTGTCCCTTGGGTATACTGGGTGTGGTCTTTTCCTGGCAGGTTGCAGAGGAGCTGTACATCAAAGGAGGCCAGACCAAGGATGCCATCGACATGTACACACAGGCCGGGCTCTGGGAACAGGCTCACAAGGTAGAGTCAGAAGCCAAAGCTTCTGTGAACCTCACCCTGCTTGGTGAGATGTGTCTTCCATCAGGAGGTGGTAGTGCCTTGTGCACCGATACATGATCAAGCAGAGCTCCTCCCAAATACACATGCAGGGACATCCAGTAGCCAGCAAGAAATCCGGTCCCAGTATTCCCATCCTGACCGTGGCCCTCTCTCTCTCTCACAGCCCCATGTGGGTGCACCTCTGGCACAAATGGCCCGGTCCAAGAGCTGGTCCTGTGTGCTTTGTGACAGTGGCAAGTGCCTGCCCATTCTTTGCAGAGTGTATAGCACGGATACCTGTTTGTCAGATGGGAAGGAAATACGTTTTCCCCTTCTCCTTCACCGTCCTGTGTCAGGAAATTGCTGTTCATTTCTCCCTTGTGTGTTCCTTTTGGCAGCTGGCACTCAAGTGTATGAGCCAGGAGGATGTGACTGTGCTGTACATAACCCAGGCCCAGGAGATGGAGAGACAGGGCAAGTACAAAGAAGCAGAGAGGTGAGTTTCTTCCAGTACTGGTATCAGTCCAAGACTGAGCCCTGAAAAATTGGCTGTAGTGAGGAGAAGCCCTTTCTTGGGTTAGGAGGAGAATTTGGGACTGGAGTTTGGAATGGTCAGAGGAACTTTCTCCACACATGGAGAGCTGAAGCTGGTATTTCAGGATGCAGAAGGATTTCAGGGGCTGGTCATGTGCTTGGCTGAGCCGTTTGGATGTGCTTATGTTCCCAGGCTGTACATCACTGTGAATGAACCCGATCTGGCCATCACCATGTACAAGAAGTGTAAGATGTATGATGAGATGGTTTGCCTAGTAGCCAAGTACCACAAGGACTTACTTGGAGATACTCATCTGCACCTGGGCAAGGTGTGTGCATCTCGTGGCAGGGGATCAGCCAGACCAAGCAGGGGCAAGATGTTGTTACGAGCGAGTGTTTGAGATCGCTTAAAAAAATCACTGCCAAGGGTATGAGCAAAAGTCAGGTTTAATAATAAGCATCAAAACACAACAAGTTTGATGTCAAGATTCACTCTGCTACTTACAAGACAGCTAAGGCATGACAACGGAAAACAAGAACAACAAAACCAAACAAAATCCAGGCAATCAAACCAGAAATTAACTGAGAACTGTCTACAGGGTGGGGGTGTGTGTGTGTGTGTGCGTGACAAAAGACAGTGTGGGCAAGGATAAAAAAGAATACAGCCTAAAAGCTTAACAGCACTCAAATGTAAGAGTACTTTAACTTAACTTATACCTTAAGCCTAACAGTTTAACATAGGAAAATATTTAACTTACACTTAATTTATAGCTTAACTTTAACAGTCTAACAGAGGAAAAACACTTAACAGCATTTAGCCAAACTTAAAACTTCAAAGAGTAACACTTAGCAACACCTAGTTTATAGCTTATGTTTAACAACTTAGCTAAAGAACAACACTTAGCAGCATTTAAGTAAGTTTGTAACTATAACTCAAGCTTACTTACAGGCGTAACTTACTTAGATACCCAAGATACTTAAACATCTAAGAAAGCAGTATTTTTCCCAGATTTGCTATAACATATGTGCATCTTTATGCACCCAGACAGAAACAATCAGTGCTCACAAGGTATCTGTGAAAAATTCCCCCCAGAGGTCGGTGAAATCCTCACTTTGGAGGCCTTTGCATCTCCTGATGGGCCAAGGATCAGGCCTGGAGGAGTGAGCTATTGGCCCAAGGACATGTCATGTTTGGCAATCCTCTGGGTACAGCAAACTTGAGTGTTTGCTGGCTCTGAGAGGTGTCCCTCCCCCAGAGGGAGATTGCTGGTCACAGCCCACTGTGGTTCCAGTACAGCTCAAAAGGGTCTCATTTTTGACTGCTTTTTGTAGAGTTGCAAGAGAGAGGGCTTCAGTCATCACAATGTTTCATCCTGGCCTCAGTTATGGTCAGCACTTTGAAAGTGTGAGAACAGGGATGCTTTGCCATTCAGGCCAGAGGAATATTTTCCAAGGCTGGTCATAAGGAAAGCAGGAGCTTGTTAGCAGTTCCTGGGAGCAGACAGCATTTCTGATAGCTCAGGAAGAGCTGAGCCCAGGTAATGTTTTCAAGGCCAAGGCCTAACAAGCATTTCTCAGATCACACTGGAAAGGAGGAGGGGGAATGCACCACCACAAGGAAGTGTCACTATCTCATTGCCTCTGACTGCAGGAGCTGGAGGCAGAGGGGCGTTTGCAGGAGGCTGAGTACCACTACCTGGAAGCCAAAGACTGGAAGACCACAGTGAACATGTACAGAGTGAATGACATGTGGGAAGAAGCATACAGGGTAATAATCATTTACAGCTCCTCACCTCTGCAGGGCTCGGGTTCTGGCTGTGGGATCCCAGTGGGAACTGCTTTGTCTCTGTTCACTGTGAGATCAGAACATTTGGTGTACACTACCCATTCTCAGAACTGCCCCAGCCCTGGAGAACTATGGGCCTCCCAGTCTGCAGCACTGCAGTCCAAAAGCAGGGTTTGACCTTTGGCCTTTCTGCTGTGCTGGCTTCCTCCAGGCACTGCTCTGCCCCTGGTCACTGCATCCTGTTGTACCTCAGAGGTGTTGCTGTGGCCACAGCCCCCCCAGCACTGCTCTCCTCGGTGTGGCCGTGGAATGCTGGGGTCACCTCTGCTGTCCAAACAGTGATGTGGGCTGTGCTGAGGCAGCAGCTGTTCTGCTGCACCATATATGCCTTTGTCTTACTCTCCCACTCAGCGGTACAGTGGTGGTCACAGAAGGGTTCACTGGGAGGAAACAGATGGGTTTGGTGCTCCCTCGTGCCGGCAGGCAACACACGAGAGGGGCTCGGTCTGCCGAAGGTGGAACAGATTCACGGGGTTCTTCCACTTCCTTTTCTTTGGGCAGGTGGCCAAGGCACACGGGGGTGCAAACGCCCATAAGCATGTGGCCTATCTGTGGGCGAAGAGCCTGGGTGGAGAGGCAGCTGTGAAACTCCTCAGCAAATTTGGACTTCTGGAGATGGCCATTGACCACGCAACGGACAGCGGGTACGCAGGGGCCTCCGCCCAGCACGTCCCTCCCCTGCCTCACCAGACATAAAACGTGTGGGCCGAGATAGCTGTGTGCATGTGGTAGCTGCAGGTCCAGAAAATGACGTGTCTTCCCACCCCACCATGCTTCACACAGGTCTTCCACGTCCTTGATACATCCCACTTTTCATCTTTGTGTCACTCTCTCAAATGCCACGTCTGAGCTAGGCAGGCAAATGTAGTTTGTCCCTTAACCTCTGCAGGGGAAGGCTTGTGAGAGCCTCTGAGCATGAGAGGAGGTACTCCTCATGTCACTGTAAGTAACTGCCTGCCACAAAAAGCCTTGGCCCTGCTCTGCAGCTGGCCTGGTGTCTGCCTGTATGGCCATTCATTACTGCTCTTCCCAAGGCTCCCACATCTCTTGGCTCCTGCCTTGGGCTCTAACAGCAGGTGTGAAGGAGCTGAATTTCCTTAGTGGAGACTCTAAAAGCTCCTGGTCAGGAACAGGAGGAATGGGCAGTGCTAATTCACTTGGGACCCCCTGTATTCCCCTCTCTCCTCTCCCAGTGGCTTATGTTCTATTTGATGTCTTGTTCTTGATGAAGGCATACTCTCACAGCACGGAGTCCTTCTTCCTTTCATTGCAGAGTCTTTGAATTTGCTTTTGAACTGGCCCGCCTCTCCATGAAGCAAAAGATGCCAGACATCCACTTAAAGTATGCCATGTTCCTAGAAGATGAGGTAATTTTCCCCCTGGAAGAGATGCAAGTTCTTTAGTCCCTCAGGTAATGAGCAGTTGTCCCTGGGCTGCTGCAGCAGTCACAGTTCTGGCTGCAGTCTCTGCATATCCAAAGGGCTCCATGATGACAGCACCAAGCTCCACACACCTTTATTTCATAAATCTTCCCTGCCTTGCAGTAAGTAGAGGAGGTCATGTGATGATATCAGAACGGGAACGTGTGCCAACATATCACTTCTTCTCCACTAGGGCAAATTTGAAGAGGCTGAAGGAGAATTCATTAAAGCTGGGAAGCCCAAAGAAGCTGTGCTGATGTATGTGTCCTCCACATCCTGGCCTGCTGCATCTCCTCTCCCCATGCAACACCAGCCTGGTTGCCTCTCCAGCCCTGGGCTGCTCCTTGTCACCCTTGTTGTTACATCTCATGTCCCTGTTCCATCTTATCCCCCCAGGTTTGTGCATAACCAGAACTGGGACGCTGCGCAGCGCGTGGCTGAGGCTCATGACCCAGACAGCGTGGCTGATGTGCTTGTTGGACAGGCACAGTTTGC
Organism: Phainopepla nitens; assembly: GCA_013400175.1. Classification (NCBI taxonomy): domain Eukaryota; kingdom Metazoa; phylum Chordata; class Aves; order Passeriformes; family Bombycillidae; genus Phainopepla; species Phainopepla nitens. Next base: position 80,763 of record VXBQ01014499.1, read on the forward strand.
CTTTGAGCAGAAGGAGTTCCAGAAGGCAGAGGCCTTCCTCCTGCGAGCACAGAGACCTGAGCTGGCCATAAAGTACTATAAGGTGAGTGCAGTCTGTAGCAACATCATTGCCTTCCTCACTGGACAAGAACCCAGTTTAGATGAAGGAGTGAAATTCACCTACCAGCTCACCCTGTCAGCTTAGTAGGCAAAGAGAAACCATTCACTCAGGGTTTCCAGAGGAACTTAATTCTAGCCTGAAGATCGGGCTAGTGGAGTTCACATCATAGCTTAGCACTCTGACAGGTCTGGAGGATGCATCCTGCCAGAATATGGGTGGTCCTTGGGGTAGCACAAGTGGGTGCATTTGGAGGCTTAAGTGCCCTTTCCACTGAGGCAGCTGGAGTGGATGAGCATGTTCCCCTGAGGTAGTTAGGGCAAGTGGATAGGCATAGGTGCCATTGGGGGAGGAGAGAATTGCGTGGTGCTGCTGTGGTTGTTTCTTCGAGTCGGTTCCCTGAGGGGATAGGTGTGTTATGTGATGGCAGGAGCATGGGGGGTCCCTGGTGAGCTGCTGAAAGCTTCTCCCCGTTGTGCCTGCGCAGGAGGCCGGCATGTGGAGCGAGGCCCTGCGGATCTGCAAGGAATACATGCCTAGTCGACTGGGAGAGCTACAGGAGGAGTGTGGCAGAGAGGCTGGCAAGAAGGGCTCCAGGTAAGGAGTGCTGTGGTCAGGCTGCAGGAAATAGCCTGGAAGCTTTTCCCCATGGCCATTTTGCTAGTGCCTTACAGAGATAGCCAGATGGGATCCCTGACATCCACTTGTTTCCTTCTGGAAGACTCTGGACTTATTACTGCATAAATTTCCTATCATCCTTCCTTATTGCTCTGGGAGGCTAATTTCTGCCATCCAAGGTCTCCCAGATGGCATCTTGCCACACTTACAAATCTCCGTGGTCTCCTGTACTGCCATTGCATCTCCCCAGGGTCTTTGGTCAGTTCTCTCCTCAGCACTGTTGGTGTTCTCTGTCATGCTCCGCTCTGTCTGAGGTCCCTGCTTACCTGTAGTGTGCACCTCCCTGCCCACTGTCTGCAGGATCTCGGGCAGCATGCCAGCCCTGCTCACAGCCTGCATTCCTCCCTGCAGCGGAACGGAAGGGCTGCTGGAGCAGGCACGGGAGTGGGAGCAGGCTGGGGAATACGCCCGGGCAGTGGACTGCTACCTGAAGGTGCGGGATCCCAGCAACAGTGTCCTGGTGGAGAAGTGCTTGCTGAAGGTACTGTTAGGGGCTGTCATGTCCTTCCCCTGCTCTTCTGCCTGGAAGCTCTTCCACAACCTGAGTGCACCTCAGAGATCTCTGCCACTGCAGGGCACAGGAGAGCCTGCAGGCTGCAGTGCCTGTGGGGCTGGAAGCCTTCCTAGCTGTGCTCTGGAGCCATGGCAGGCTGTGGTTATCCTGCGTGGTGCTGCCTGCCTTGCTCTGGCACCACTGCCTGTGGCAGGCCCGTGTCTGTGTGCCCACAGCTCCCTGCACTGAAGAGATACACTTTATGGCTCAGCCCTTCCAATAGGAGCACCTTGTGCTCTGTGCCACCAGCCTTCATGCTGTGCTCTTCCTCATACTTCTCATTCACACCCATGTCCTTGTGCCGACTTCAACAACCATGATGTCCTTGTCTCATCTTCTCCCGTGTGTGAAAGTAGCTGGGCTTTGCTCCTCTGACTTGTCAAAACAACCTGCCATTTCTCCCCTTCCTCCATCATTCAGGTGCTTCCAACTGTCAGTCTTTTAGCTGAGACTGAGCACTTTCCAGCTTCATCCCACTTGCCCACCATTTTTACCAACTGAGCTGCTGACTATTTCTCTTCACAGGCTGCTGAGTTGGCCGTGAAATTCTTGGATCAGTCACAGAGCCTGGAAGTGACACGGGCTGTGGCTCCTCAGCTGGTGGCCATGAAGAAATACAGCATGGTGAGGACTGGCTCCTGCCCCCAGACTGCTGAAGAAGTAGTGGCATTAGAAGGGAGAGCTCTATCCAAGGGAAGGAGGTCAAGTCACATCCCAGGGTGATGGGTGGATGGATGGCCTTATCTAGAGGTAGGCCATGCCGAATCTTCAAGGGGGATGAAAGAGGGGAATGAGTCAGGTCCTGGAATAGTGTGAGAGAGCCAGGCCTTGGAAGGAGACAGGAAGCAGAGGAGAGGCTTATCTTTTGGGAAGAGACTTTCTGTTGTGTCTGTGTGATGGTCCAGCAGCAGCTTCAGCCTGGGAACCTTGGGGTTTAGTGTCCCATGGAACTGTCTCTGGCCCTGCAGGCAGCTGAGCTCTACCTAAACCTGGACCTCATCCAAGAAGCCATCGATGCCCTCATTGAAGGGGAGGAATGGAGCAAAGCCAAGCACATGGCCAAGGAGTTCGACCCCAGGTACGCCCTGAACTTTGCAAACGATACCCTTCTTGTTCCCCCTCCCATCCCCAGCTGATCCCTTGTCGTTTCTTGGACTGTCCTGTTTCCCTAGATTTTCTCTGAATCCCTAGGTTTCCTCGATTCTCCCCACAGTGGCCTTCCCAGGCTCGACAGGGTACATTCTCCACAGCTACCCTTCCCAGGCCATTTAACATTCTGACACTTTTCTATTGCCACACATCCCACAGAAACTGTTATCCCCTTTTGTTTCACCCCTATCCCTATCTCCTTTTCCCTTGTCATAATTCTGTGCATGCACTTCCTTCTGAAAGCCCTGTGATCCCTTGTTCTCCTCACACTTTATATCATGAAGAGCTGTTTGACCCTTTCCATGCCCATCCAGCTGTGCACCAGCAGCCTGCTAGCAGGACATAGCACAGCTGCAAGTCTGCTAGTTCCAAGGTTGAATCCAGCCTCTGTACTGATGCAAGATATGAGTCTTGCTGCCTTTTGGGATTCTTTCTATCCACAGGTCAGAGGAGTACGTGGACCAGCGTTATAAGGAGTATTTAAAAAAACAAGGAAAGGTAGATTCGGTATGTATTTGGGGTGTCTCACAGGCTAGGGAGTGATGTCAGGACCTGGGCAGATCCTTGAGGTCTCTCTCATGGGCCTTTTGCCTGACTGTGAGTATGAGTGAGAAGTCTGTATGTGCCTGTGAGCCATGGCTACTGCATGAATCATAGAAGGGTTTGGGTGGGAAAGGACCTTAAAGCTTATCTCAAGCTCATCTCTCTCCACCTCCTGCTTTGGGCAGGGACACCTTGCACTAGATTGGGTTGCTCCAAATACACATTGCTAGGTCATGTCCAATTTGTTGTCCACCAACACCCCCAAGTCCTTCTCCTCTGGGCTGCTCTCCACCCAGGCTGCATCTGTGCGTGGAGTTGCTCTGACCCAGGTGCAGCACTTGTCACTTGGCCTTGTTGACCTTGGTTCACATGGGCCAACCTCTTCAGCCTAACCAGGTCCCTCTCAGTGGAGGAGGAGTCACACAGGCTCTGTGGTTTCATGGCGTGGAGGGAAAGAGACTGTGTCTGAGGAAAAAAGACGTGGGTGACCTGATGCCTGCATGGGTGTGAGCAGGAAGTCTGGCCTGCACAGTGAATTTATGGCTGTTTCCATCCTCAGCTGGTGGGAATTGATGTCATGGCAGCTCTGGATATATATGCAAAGCAGGAGCAGTGGGAAAAGTGCTTGGAGGTTGCAGCTAAGCAGGTGAGTGCTTGTGTGAGCCCTCGGGGACAGACCTGGGGTCCTGGAGCCCTGGAGTGGATGGGCAGCATGGAGAGCCACTGCAGGGGCTCAGGAAGCACCACACCACTGTCCCCATCACGGCCAGTCAGGCTGAATGGGGAAGTGCTAGAACCTGGAAGTGTCTTGTGTTTAAATTTTGTGATTAATGGAGCATTGGAAGAAGCTAAATGAGTTGTTTGGGCTGGAAGTAATTGGTACCATGGAAACAGGGATTTGTAGAAGAAAGCCTTCTTTCTCTATGTTCTCGAGAGTGGTGGTGTCAGTCAGAAGGAGACATCCTAGTCAGGAAAGCAAATTTGACATTTTTTCAGTTGTACTGACCTGAAACTAACAAAATTACCTCAGCAGAGTAATAAAATGGAGAAAAGCAAAATGAAAGTATTTTACAGTGCTCTTCCAAGGCAGTAACAGGAGAAGGGAGCTCTCGATTACCAGGATGTACTTTGAGGGATGGTTTGTATTCAGTGGTTATTGATTGGTGATTGGTTATTGAACAGTTACTGGTTAAATGGTTGTTGGTAATGGAGGTAACCAAGGGTGGGCAGTTCTTTGGAGTGAGGTCTTGGTTCAGGTTGAATAACAGGGCAGCCTTGGCAGTGTCTGCAGTTAGTGGGGACATCACAACTTGTCACTCAGGCCAGCTCTGAAGCTTTGGAAAAGCACTGGGAATGTCTGGGACTGTGGTTTTATAACTTTGGTTCCAATAACCTAAATTTGGGTTCTACTAGAGTGAACTTGATGTCTCTTAGACTTGGGCCTCTCTGTGATACAGATGGTCTCTGCTGTAGTCATTGTTCTCTTGGGAGGCTCCCCTGTTGATATTCTGCTTATCAGGAGCCACAGAGAATAACTGCACACTCCATTTAATGGGAAAGACTCAGTTTATTGTTTTGGGCACCACAAGGCCACATTGAGTCTAAGATCTTGGTGTCTGCTCGTGCCTCTAAGAGAGCATTAGCATTACCCTGTTCCATAACCAGTGCAGACTATAATCACTTTGACTCAGCTGCTCTGCAGTGATTATACAGCAAAAATGGTACATTTATCAAAACAGGTCACATACCATACCAGATCTTTATCCCAAGCTATACTGAACGTGGTGCTTCACCAGCACCCCATCTGGATGTTTGAGTTCTGGACATCTGCTGGGACACTGGTCTTTTTCTGCATAATGAATTTTCTTCCATTGCTCAGTTTTTAACAGGATTGCACTTTTTGTGCCATTTACTTCCTCTCATTACTATATTTATGCATGTGTGAAGCAGTTCTTTCCTCACTTGAATTTCTGTGAGGCCAACAGCAGTCTCAGCAGTGTCTATGGGGTCAGCACAGGTGTGAGCAGCACTCTAAGAAGGTCTGCAGTCCTGGAGCTGTGACAGTGTGGATAATGGACGAGAGCAGCTTTGTAAATTACAAACATCTTCACCCAGGGTTTTAGTTGCTTTCTTTGTTAGACTAAAGGCTGCTTTAGAGTTGGTAGCCTTCCTGACACATGGTAGAGGTGCTGCATCCTTCTGGTGTTTGGCAGTATTCCTTTGGCGAGTGGTGAACAGCTGAAAAACAGCTGTATCTGCATGTGTGGAGGATCAGCACAGCATCAGCTAGCCAAGATAAAGGTGTCAGTAGGGCCCAAATCAAAACCCAGGTGTGCTTATGGCAGTCTGGCTCTGATTACCTGTTTCACCCTTTGGGACTCGGGTGTGTGGGGTTGTGCACACACGACTGAATCCCTCCCCACCAAGTGGCAAGTCTTCACTTCATGAGCCTCGTGTTGATGCTTTTGTGTGTCTTCTCCAGAGCTATCAAGTCCTGCACAAATACGTGGCTCTGTATGCCACACACCTGATTTGTGAGGGCAGCTGGGATAAAGCCCTGGGCCTGTACGTGCACCACGGAGCGCCTGCCAACCCACAGGTGATGAGGGCAGCATCCAGGGTGGGCTGGGATCTGCTGGGAGCCAGGCTCCCAGCCTGAGCTGGGATTGCCTTGGGGTCAGTGTGCCCAGCCCTGAAGGGGATTCCTCCAGCGGCCTGAAGAAAATCTCCCGGCGTGTTCTCTGGGAAGGAGCAGGGGAAGTTGAGCATTTGTGTTTGTTTTGAGCACCAAGTTCAGAACAAAAGGAACCATTTGCCTCTCCGAGAGCATTGGCTGCAGGAAGCATCTTTCCATCCTTTCATGTTTCCCTGCCTTGTCCCCAGCACCCCTTGCAGCCAGTGATCTGCAGCACTGCCGCCCTGGGAGCCATTTTCTTGGCTGATGCTTGGCAGCAGGAGAGCCTCAGAGTCCACTGGCTCCCCATCTCTCTCCTTCCACGCTTCTCTCCTTTTTGTTGCAGAATTTCAACATTTATAAGCGTCTGTTTGTGGAGATGGTGAACGCGTCTGGCATGAACTGTGCCGAGGCGTACTCCAGCTGGGCTGGCCTGCGGGACATGCTCCTCAGTCTGGTGAGTATGCCCATGGCCACTGCTGCCTCTTCAGCCCCAGGGCGTCTTGACTGAGCAGGAAGAAGAACCAGCCTCTCGACAGGTGACATGGGCAGTGTTTTTAGAACACCAGCTAAGGGTAAAGAGCTGGCAGTGTGGACAGTGGGAAAACAGGATCCTGTGAAGTGGATGGGAATGAGCAAGAGAAGGCAGAGAAGGTGACCCTATGCTCCAGGCCAAATCCTCAGAGTGGGTCTGGGCATTGGCCCTTGCAGAGCCCCAGTGTCACTGCGACCTGGGAGCTGTCGTGACGTCCTCTTCTCATCCTACACCCATGTTCAGCAGCTTGCATGGGGAAAGCACAGAGCTGCTGAGCCTGGAAAACACGACTCCTCCCCATCTCCCCATGGATGCTTAGAGCCTTCTGCTTCTCATTCCTGTCCAGAACACCTTATCCAGAGCCCATGTTTGCCTTATCTCTGTTTCTGTCCACACATACCTACTTCAAGCATAAGCAAAATCAAAAAATCCTCCCTTTGTCCATCCAGACTCGCTCCTGCTTCCAGTGCTGGTTATATTATTGCAGTACTGCTGACCCTCCCTGGCTCCCACAACCCCCTTCCTTCAGCATGCTTTTGGACCCAGAGCACCCAAGGCCCAGCTCTTGCTCAGTCCCAGAGTTGTCTGGATATTTCAGATCCTTCTCTCTCCTGACTTCCCTGTCTCGTGGATGAAGTGTGCCCTCATGCTCTCCTGCTCTCAGCTCCTCTCATTTCCTCTTCTCAGTGTGAAAACGTAGTGAAGTCCAGCGAGGCAAACACTCCAGCACATGAGGAGTTTGAGAGGATGCTGCTGATTTCCCACTACTGCGCCACCCGCTCCGCCGCGCAGGGCCTGAAGCAGCTGGTGAGGCTTCCAAGTTCCTCTGCCAAGTCCCCACCCACAGTGGGGAGCTCCATGGGGATTTGCAGGTTCAGGGCTATTCATAGGTTACTGTTCCACTTCACAATCACACGTCATGGATGTGTGAGAATGGGCTGCAGTAATCTGGGAGCCCATCACTAGCAGGTGGAACTGTAGATGGTCTTTTCTGCTTGTCGTGGGTGCTGCCCCCACCACTGTGGCTGAGCTGTAAACCAGGGGAGGAGCTGATCCATGCACTTGGCATGACTTGAGAGAGCAGAGGTGCCAGAATAAAATTAGGGATCACAAAAAATATGGTCTTCCCAAGAGAGAAATAGCTTCCTCTCTGCTCTCCTGGGCTCCAAGAGCTGCTGGGCTTCACACATGGTCTTCAGAGCAGATCGTCTGCCTGGGGCTTTAGCAGCTACTGGTCCTGTGTGCTGGGCCTCCTGGGGGGCTTTGGGAGCTCGTGGACCTGTGTGGGAGCATCACAAGGCCCTGTGACTATTTTGGAGTCTTGTGTGTGCTGGGGTTTGTTCTTGGCCTCCCTGCTGAAGTCTTGATCCATGTGGGATTGTGGAATTGTTCTAGAGCTCTGGATGGATGTGGGACTGGAGTTGTGATGGAGAAGGCTGGGAAAAGGAAAAGGACCCCAGTGAAAACCACAGGGAAGACTGGGACTTCCCCGTGGCTGTGTGTGTGGATGTTGGGGGTCCAGAAACATGTCAGACAGCAAGAGTCAAGTCTGATGTCTTGGAAACCTGTACAGATCTCCACAGCTGTGGAATGTTGAGGTGCTGGGCAGTCTACTTGGGACCATGAAGAAGAGGTGGCCTTGACAGCTCTTGTATGACAATGGGTATCTCACAGCAGAAAAGTTAAATTACCCTTCAATTCCTCACCCCTGCTCCAAAATTCTTACATAATTGCATGCAAGAAAAAAATTATTGAGACTGTGGCTGGAATTGGTTTCTTGGAGAGGTTGGAGAGTTTCCATTCCTTGAGATGGTCAAAACCTGACCAGGCACGTTCCTGAACCAGGCATGTAGCTGCCTCTGCTTTGACTGGGGCTAGGGGCAGGATTTGGGAACTTGAGCAATGCCAAGCCAGCAATGCCTTCCAACCTCACCTGTTCTGTGACTTAGATGGGGGATGTTTGGGTGTGGTTTCTAGTGAAAAATAGCAAGGCTTATAAAGCAGCAGAATCTCACCCTCAGGTGATAGTCTCGTGTGTTCTGTAGCGAGGGAACTCAGGGTGAGGACTGAAGTTTTTGACCTTTTTTACCTGTAGGGCATGTGTGGTGCAGAGTCCTTGCTGTGAGTCTGGGGGGATCTCAGGAGATCCTTTTGAACCTGTTTTTCTTTGCTGAGTTGTGGTGGCTTTGCTGTCCTCTGTGTGCCCAGGACACCGTGGCTGCCCAGCTGTCCATTTCCCTGCTGCGCCACACGGATCTGCTCCCTGCAGACAAGGCTTTCTATGAGGCTGGCATAGCTGCCAAGGTAAGAGCTGCCTCCACTGGACCAGAGAAGGACATAGGGCACCCTATGGGCTCAGGGATTCTCGACTTTATCTTCCCAAATCCTCCCTTGGCTGCTGGACTCTGCCACTGGAGGCTGCTCCTCAAGCAGCTGGCCAGACCTCAGGGGTGGACAGAGGCCATATTATGGCTCTCTTGGTGTGGATGTGAGACTCCTCAGCTTTGCTCTGCATCACCCAAGTGTCTGACAGTCTGCCTGGGAGTTGTGACACATGGCAAGGACAGCAGCACTGCCTGGACCTGGCTGTGCAATAATAGAATCATGGAATGGTGGCAAGGGACCTTAAAGCTCATCTTGTTCCATCCCCTGCCATGGGCAAGGACACCTTCCACTAGACCAGGCTGCTCCAAGCCCCATCCAGCCTGGTCATGATGCCTGTCTCCATTCTGTGGGACAGCCTGTGGCAGGGAGCTGGCTGTCCAAGGGATTCAGTCTTTGGGGATGGTGAGCTGCAATGTGCCATCTCCTTGTCCATTCCCTGGGCTGCAGGCAGGACACTGTGGCACAAACAGAGCTACATCCTTCCCAGCCATGGCTCTGGGAGAAGAACTGCCTGTGAGGATGGGCTGCCCAGTCTCACTCAGAGTTCCTCTCCATACCAGGCAGTCAGCTGGGAGAACATGGCATTTGTCTTCCTGAACCGCTTCCTGGACCTCTCAGATGTGAGTATGTGTGTGGGGAGGGAGGGCTGTCTCTAAATGACTGTGGCCTCTGGGGCCACCACAGACCCCAGCCTGACCAGGGCACACCTGAGGCTCCTGCGTGGCAGCACACTGGAGCTTGTACTGGTGGAGAGAGCCCCTGAGCCCCAGTCAGTGTGTGTCTGGAGAGCCCTGGGCACCCTCACACCACCTGTGCCACTACCTGGGCACCTGCACAGCCCTGGGTGTGCCAGTGCCACCATGCACGTGGCAGCAAAGAGCACATTGGCCTGACAATTTAGGTTGAAGTCCTCATGGCTGCAGATGCCATTACAGCTTTCAGGGCCATCTCTCTCGAGTTGTTCCAAGAGAAAAAAAACTACTTGAGAGGTGGAGGCCATGGCCCAGTGCTTTGGCCACTGTGATACAAGATTCAGGAGTCCCCTCAGTCCCTTCCTTGACCAGCAGGTTGGCCATCAGAAACACCAAATCCAGGGGAGCTTACAGACGTCACTGTGCCAGACTCCCAAGTGCTGTCAGCAGCAGCTGGGGGAAAAAAAGAAAAGCACCCGATCACATCTTTCCCTTCTTTGAGGCCACCTGAATAGGGCAGTATCTGAGAGACACTGCAGAGTGTGGTCATGGATGACAGGAGGGCCTGGTCACCACAGCACAAACAGGCAGGGGCATCCTCGCCAGGAGTTGCACTGTGAGCTCTGCTCAGTGCTCTACCCCTTCTTTCCCAGGCCATTGAAGAAGGGAACCTGGATTCCCTGGACCATTCTGATTTTCAGAGGACAGACATTCCCTTTGAAGTGCCACTTCCAGCCCATCAGCACGTACCTGTGAGTGTCACTTGCCTTCTTCAGCTCCTGTGAGCAGTGATGCTGCTTCAGGGCCCTCTGAACAGGGACTGGGGTGAGGCTGGGATTGCAGAGACGGCAGGGGATGGAAACGGACCCAGAGCTGCCACCTTCTGCCTGTCCCCCACTGCAAGCACGCACACGTGTGCACAGAGGTGTGCACACACCTTACACAAACACGTGTGCACAGATGAGTTACACTCACACAGGCACATACCTATGTACACACTCACAGACACTCACACACACACTCACACTCACACACACCAACACACACACTCACACACTCACGCACTTACACTCACACCCACACTCACACACTCACATGCAAACACACTCACACTCTCACACACACTCACATGCAAACACACACACTCACACTCACATGCACCCACACACCCACACACACTCACAAACACACACTCACACACACACACACACGCCCACACACACA
>VXBQ01014499.1:96303-117520 GCA_013400175.1 Phainopepla nitens
CCATTTCTGTGCTGTGCAAAAGACACTTTGTACAATTCAAACAGAACAAACTCCATGCACATGAGTGGGGCTGCAGAACACCCCAAGCCAGGCCTCAGCTCCGCAGCACAACCTGGCAAATCCCAACAAAAACAGGACTGGAAATAATACTGATGCGCAAAGTCCCCTTTAGGAGGCAGGCAGGGAGGACTGTTGATGAGCCCAGCCACGGCACATGCAGGAGGAGCTTCCAAGCACTGCAGCTGGGGCTTGCAGACGCCCGACAGTGGTGGGCAGACACAGATGGTCGCAGGCAGCGAGGCCATGCTGGCTGCCCAGCGGCCATGGGGCTAAGACGACACAGTCACGGCCGTCAGGGCTCCATTCCGAGTGTAGTAGAACTTGCTAAATGCCTCTTCAAGTAAACAGGTGAGTCTGCTCTGGTCAGCCTGGGGAGAACAAGGACGCTGAGGGGTAAGCCCCATCCACTCAAAGCTGAGAGCATGGCTGGCGTCCCCCAGGGCAGGGACCTGCCTTATTCCTCCTGCCTCCTCCCCCCAAAAAGGGCTGATATGGCACAAACTGTTGAACTCTGAGAAAGGAACACAGGCCTACAGCCCTGCCCGAGCCCCTGCTTACCTCGCTGATGAATCCAAGCTGGACCAGTTCAGCTGCCAGCTCCTGGATGTTGTCATCTGCCACACAAGGAAAGGTGTTAGTCCTTGCTCCAAGCATGCTGCTGGAGCATGGTGGTGCCCAGTGCACCTTGGCAGGGGCAGAAGGGCACTTACTGGGCTGAAGAAGGTACTTACTGGGCTGCAGGTCACAGCTCAAGTGTCGATTCAACTTGTCTTCCAGTTTCAGCAGCAGTGTCAGCTGCAGGGCAAAGAAATTCTCATGAGGGATTGCAGTCCTGCAGGCTGCCATGGCAAGCCCAAAGCAGCCCTAGAAATGCCCCCTGGGATGGGAACCACCCCTCCAGAGCCCCACAGGGATCTCACAGAACAGCCACGGCCGGTTCCCTCCTGAACTGCAGCTGGCAGCACCACCCTGCACTGGAAGCCAGGACCTGGCTGGGCCCAGGTGCCAGGTCAGCAGCAGGAACAGGCCTGGGTCAGGCTCTGGGTCCTGACAGTGGAGCTGCAGCAGCGCAGGGCTACCCCAGGGACCAGCAGCACATCAGAGCCATGAACTCTGCACAGCTGGCCCAGCCTCCCCCAGCTCAGCCTGACACAGAAACCTACGTGGTGCTTCACTCCCTCCTCCACGGACTCGATGTTGCACTGCATCAGCACCACCTGGAACAGAGCAGAGCCCATCAGCAGCCACCCCGACCCCTGCCTGGCCACGCAGTGCGAGGCAGAGCCCCCAGGGTTTACCTTGCGGGTCTCCACCTCAGCAGGCTCTGGAGTTGGGGTTTTCACTGATGGGGGAGCAATGGGAGATTTCACCACGACCTGCTGGGGCTGCTGGGGTCGTGGCATCCCAAAAGCTGTGAGGGGATAGATTCCATTCCTACAAGGAAGGAGCAGCATCTGAGGTTATACCTCTCCAAAATTTTTCCAGTCTCACACACAATGGAAGGTGTCTCTTAAAAAAATCCCTCTTACCTCACATCCTCCAGGAACTTGTCCAGCTCGAGTGCTGGAGATTGTGAGAAGCTGAAAAACAAAATATCCCGAGATGAGAAATCATCTCACAGTACCATCCACTTGGGTCTCTTGGGGTGCAGTTCCAAATCCCCATGTCCTGGGCTGTGCCCACAGGCAGGATGGGTGTGGACAGAGGCAGCCACTGGCATGACAAGCTCTTATCTTCCCTTAAGGACATAACTATCTACAGGAGCTAAGGATGAGGCAGCAGGTATGGCAGAGCCAGTTTCACACCCCTCAAAACTCCAATGCAGTTATTTGGAGGGTGGCCCAATGATGCTGTTCCTGGTGAGCTGTTTCACAAACACCTGCCATACCAGGTCCCTGGCTGTAACAAACACTTGGAACAGCCAAACCGCTTTCTCAAGGCTGCTCTGAGGCATTCCAGATGAGGTAAGGACTGCAAAAGTGCTGGAAGCCCGACAGGATATCTGCAAGCGTTTTATGGGCTGCACACCTGCCTCAGCTCCCAGACCACTCTCCAGCCTCTCCCACACCCCCAGCAGCTGGGATCATCCCATCCTCTAACACAACAGTAGTTTTCAACATTCAAAATTTACAATTTTTTTCTAGCAGCTTGGTTTGCATGGCAGTCTGATGAACCATCCAGAAATGATGCTGACATTTCAAGTCACTGCTGCTTTCTTTTCCTTTTCCAGCACCTCTGAGGTATGCAGTACCAAAAAGTGAGTTCCAGGCTGGCCCCAGAGACAGCCAAGCCTGCAGAGGCTGACATCCCATGAAGGTAAGGATCTCTCTTGCACAGCTTTGGCTGTTCAGTTGTTGTCCTCCATTTTTAAACTATATCAAAAACATTCCAAAGGGGATTTCACACTACTATTTCCCACTACTATGACAACTGGAACATCAGCTTTTGGAAGGGTTTCTGTGACTCAGAGAGCTGCTTATATGGATGGAGCTGTTCTTCCTTAGCATCTTGGTAACTCTTGCGCAGCAGCCTGAGCACCCCAGAACTCTGGGCTCCCCTGGAAGATCCGAGGCTTCTCTGGGAATACAGTGTCCACATCTTACTCTTCAGCTAATCCCTTGACTAGCCAAGGCTTTGTTATCCAAAATGTACATCGCATTTTTGGCACTCTGCTTGCCCCACACGTATCACAGTCACTCCCTTAGGGAGCCAGCCCAACGGTGTAAGCAGTGCTGTGTGTCACTGACAGCTGCCTCCACTGCCTTTCCCTGTGCACAGCGTGGAATAAGATGCTCATTAGGAAAGCACTGAGGAACCCTTTCTCTGAAGTGCTGGACTCCATCTAGCTAGTCTGTGATGCCAGAGCATGCCCCTAAACTGTTCAGCCATGTTTTGCTGGGGACTGCTCCAACTAGTGTGTTCATTTCATCCATCCATGTGGGTAAATATTAGTCTCAGCTGCACAGAATCTGCTCCCATGAAACAGATGCAAGATCTCCTTCGACCCAGGAATAACCCTCCCCAGAAGTGTGTGTGCCCAGACAGTGACTACTCCTTCATCTCCAGCTCCACCAGCTCCCTCGGCACCCAGTCAGTGGGGAAATACCAACACTGAGGTGATGGGCAGAGTCCCAGTGCTCACACCAGTGCCCCAGCACTGCTCCCTTGAGCAGTCCCCCTGAGCACACCATGGGGACTCACATCATCTTGACTCCTTCCCTGTCCTCGTGATTGATCTCTGCCAACACTGCGTTCATGTCGAGGTTTTTGGTCATTTCTTCTAAAGCATTTTCAGGAATCATATCTATTAAAAAAAAATTTAGTAACTTAAGAGTAATTGCAGTTCCTCTCCAGCCTTAGAAAAGCAAAGTGCAGAGGTCTTATGCTCTCTGATGCTCTCAGAGCAATTGGGCACCACGGCCCTGGCAGCCCCACAGCAACCACAGCTGCATCCGACAGCCAGGCACCTGCAGAGCAGCAGGGCATGGGCAGGGGTGCTCGGCTCACTGGGGTGAGCTCTGCCAGCTCAGCAAGGCCCTGCAGGGCACTGACCCACGTGGGGACGTGGCTCCCAGGGTTCTGTACTCACGCTGGTGCCCAACGATGCAGTGAGCAGCCAACAGCTTCAGCGATGGCACCTCGAACAGCGCCGGGTGGAACAGGAGCTCGCGGGCCGTGGGGCGCCTGCCAGGGTCCTGTTCTAGACACTTCTGGATGAACTCCTAAAGAAAAAACCTGCATCAGACAAGCAGTAATGGCAGCAGAGCAATTCAGGGCACCAAGCCCCTGGCTCACCCGCTGCAGGGGGTCCTCCAGCAGCTGGATGGCACTGTTGATGGCCTCCTGCGGCACATAGGATGACTCCCCATTCCCCTGGATCTCCAGCACTGCCATCTGCAAGCAGAGAACAGAGCATCAGACTCCACTGGGAATGGCAGACTGCATGGAGACAGGCTCAAGAAGACCACTGCCAAGCATGAGATCACCACAGCCAAGCTGTTTGGGGGTACCTCAGGTCACATTTGGAGAGACAGAGAGAATGGCTGCCTCACTACAACAGCTTGCTCCTAGTACCCCAAGACTGCCAGGGAGCCTTGGGAACTCTGCCAGCAACAACCTGGACAGTAAGTGTCTCCATTTTGAACCTCATGATCCATTGGCCTGTTATTCTGTTTGATAATTCCATAATGAAGCAGTGACTGGGTCACTGCCAGGATCTGACAGTGTCCCCTCTGGCTGTGTGAATAGCTCTGCATCGCAGAACAAGAGCAAGCACACAACACATCAAGAATGGGCTCCAGCCAACTACACAGACACTCATTCCCAGCTAGAAAAGGCTGGAAAATATTGCAGAGAATGTCTCTGCATTCAGCTTAAGTTTTGTTTCCTAAAAGTTGCATCTTTCCACAGTTCTCTTCTTGCTTCACTAACGGAATGTGCAGCACAGGTTGAAGGTTCCTTGTGTTGGCTCTTTCTGACAATTCTTCTCAGGAAATACTCCTAACAACAACTCCCATTACCTGGATTTGGACCTACTGACTGCAAGGACAGAGGAAGCACGAAGCTGCTACGACCAGGCATGTCTGCAACCAGCACCTCTATCAGATGGGCACAGGCTGGCCCAGAAAAAGTGACAGACTACAGCTGTCCTCTGCTCCAAACACGCCGGGCACTGGTCACATACATGGACATTACATAACAGTTTGCAGCAGTGACTATTCCCTCCAGCCAGTGAGTCTGACTTCAGGACTGGCCAAGACCTGTAATTCATTATCCATTAGGAATTCTGGGAAGAACTGCAAATCACTGAGCCATTTGCTTCTTAGTGAGGCACTTGGGGGAGCCCCCACGGGGATCCCTCCAAGGCAAAGTGCACTTGGCTCTGAGAACAAAACACACTTGTCACTGAGCACACCCACCCATGGCCACAGCCTTTCCAGAGCTATCTCCTTCCTCAGACTCATCATCTCTGTCCCCCACTTCATGTTTGACACTCACCTCCAGTGCACACATCCCAAAGGAGTAGATGTCCACAGCAGTGGTGACATTGGCAACCTCTGTAACACAGAAACAGCATTATCAGTCAGGTCTGCATGCAGCAGCACCACTCTGCACCAGGCTGGGACAGTCCTGCGGCTTCTCCCTCCTCTGCTACCAAAGAACAGAGGAGCTGAAACATTTCAGCAGGCAAATGGCTCAGAACTGGTAATGTGGCATCTGTCAGGAGCCTGGAACTGAGAACAAGGTGCAGGACAGCTTGGAAGCATCAGTAAGGCCAAAAAAAACCCCAGGCTTGCAGCCACAGCCACTCCATACCTCCATATTCCGGGGCAAAGAAGTGCAGGTTCTTCTGCTCCTCACGACAGGTCTTCACGTGGTTGTTAATTGTGTCCGGTGCCACTAGAAGAAAACCAGGAATGCTCAGGATACAGAAAACCATATCCCATCCCTGATGAATCCCAGGGAACACCCGCAACTCCAGGCCCTTGGTGCCCAAAGGGGCAGAATGGTTAAGGTGAGTCTTCACAGCCTTCATCTCTTGTCTTCATCACCTGCCCTGACCCACTACATTCCTGCATTGTTTCCTTGGCAGCTTAGCATCATTCTCCAAGGGCAAACCTGGAGACCACAACTGCTGCCTACTGGGAAGACAAGGGAGGAACAACTCCCAGTTCAAATGCCCAACTTCAATCAGATCTACAGCATTTGTCACAAGCAACTCATTCAGAACAGCAGCCTGAGGAACAGCCAGAGATGCCAAGGTCACTGCAGTTGGTCACCACCTGGGAGTTCTGGGAGGATGGACCTACCAGGCAACTCTTCCACCATTCAGGAGGATGCCAGTGCCTCCAGACAAGAATCAAGCCAAGCTGCTGAAGGAAGGGAGGTGACCACCCAGGCAGAAGAACCTCCCAGCAGCCAGCATCTCCACAAACCACTCAAGAGCTGTGGGGAGGAAATAACTTGCAGCCACAAGAACAATGAGCAGAGCAGAAGTATGGACCCCCATGAATGATAAGCCTTTGGGACAGCCACCTCTGCAGAGACTGCAAACAACTCTCCGAAACTAAGCAGCTGTCTCTGCCAGGGAGAAACACTGAGGGGGGCAGGGAGCACTGAGCCACCACCCATTTGAAGCTCCCCTGTCACACTGGGATGTGCCCAGTCCCAGAGTCTCAGGCCCATGTCCCACCTGGTCACCCACGATGGGTCCTCGTCTGTACTGACACGAGGGCTGACACAGGACATGCCAAACCACTTGTGTTTTTCCACACCCCAGAGGATTCCCAGCTGAGTGACTAGTTACCAGTTCAGAGAGGAGATGTTCTCTGGGCTCTAGTCAGACAAGAAGGACCTCCCTTGGTAACTCAGCTCAGCCTTGCTGCATGGCACATACCAAACCATACTACCCAATCTGAGTGCTGCTCAGGGGCTTCTTCACCAACCAACCATTCACAAGTAACTGTGTTAGCTCTGATCCCAGGAGTCCAGCAAGATGACTTCAGTCCTAGTGCTCAGCTTTTCCCAGACATCACCAGATCCTCTCACCTTCACATCACCAAGCAGCATAAGCTACATTCTCTGTCTTTCTCCTAAGACCTGTTCTGTTTTCCCAGTGACACTGACTGCTTTAGACAAGTTCTGGCCAGAGCCGTGCACCAGCACACCAGCTCTCTATACTGGGGACTCTGCCCCAGAGGATCTCAACACCCCCCACGTGACAAGTGGCTCGAAGCCCCCCTCGAGGAGCCAGCGAATGCCTGATCCTCCTCAGCACCCAAATGATGAGCTCTGGACTTCCCTTCACCTTAGTATTTTGTACTCCTGAGTCAGTTACATCTGGAGTTTGCCCAGTCCTCTGCACTGGACTGGACGTGTTCCTGTGGTGCTGGAGCCAACCCCTCAGCCACAACCCTGTCACCACACATCTATCCAGTGCTGGACTTGGCACACACAGTAAAGCTTGTGGCTTGTCCAGCACACTGGGTTCTCATACCAGGCCTTCTAAATAGAATATTTAAGGCTTCAGAAACTCTTCTGTTCCAACATCAGATTTATATTGTTATTTATTGGATCCCTGTGCCCAATGCAGTGTACAGGAACTATCATACAGATGTTTGTGATACCTGTTAAACCTGCAGCTACTGCAGGCATGTCAGAGGGACTCACAGTGGCAAACTAGACAATCTGGGGCTAAGAAAATAACTTATTTTTTAATTCTTCTATTAGTTCTGCCTTTCTCATCAGTACAATGCATTGTAAGAGGAAACAGCGACCAAAAACTCAACAACCCAGTCCTGCCAAGTATGGAGCAGAATCAGCCAAGGAAAGTCACCCTCCACACAATGCTGTGATCAGCTTCATTTTCCAGTGTCTTTAAATCCTGTTATGACCACATGTCACTGTCCAGGCACTCTGTTCTTGGCTCTTGCCCATTTAAGGGCAGGGATGAGGCAGTAATCAATCTCAGAACACGTTATCAACAGAAACCTCAGCGGTGACGGCTGACACACTTCCATACCAGACACGCAGGTAGAGTGGAAGTCTAGCCCAGCCTCCATCTATAGTGTCCTTAATGAGGCCCAGCCAGCCTTGATAATCAGCTCCTCTGTATCCAGGTCCTACAGACTTTCTGCAGTAGCACCAGCCTTTCTGGAAAGAACCAGGCTCGCACTGTCTGGGACCCTCCCACTCAGATACACAGAACTGACACACAAGCAGCTCTGAATCTGCTGCTGTGGGTCAGCCAGGGACATGTCCCCTTTGGTACTCTGGTCCTTGTGCCTCTTAACTTGCTGAGTCCCACTGGAGTGTTTTTCCATCACTGTTGCAGAGATTGGCTCTGTAGCTGGGTTTGATCAGCCACACTTGGCAGGGAATCTGCCTGTTCCAGCCATTTATATCCCAGCTCATGTGCAGCTCGGCTGAGGTGACGGGCGTCACTCTGTCACTGCAGAGCTGAGGCAGCACAGGGTCAAGGACATCAGACCCCAGAACCTCCTGTGTGTCTCAGAGCCAAGCAGGGACAGCCCTGCCAGACACAGTCCTGCTCTATGCATCACTGACAGCACAACGTGCTTCTGAGGTCAGCTCTGAAAAATTTCCTGCAGGCGTGTTCAACACAGCAGGCAGAAATGCTGTAACAACTGTGACAGGATTTTAGATGGTAAGGCAAGAAACTTTGGGTTCGGTTGGTTACTGTTGCAGGTCATCTGGGTAATGCATGGGCCCTTAGCACTGGCAGGGGCTTGAGAGCTTCACCTGAGCCTGTATTTTAAACCAACCTCCTGACTGTACAAGGAAAGAACACACACCTAAAGTTACCTCTGACACATGCCCTCCTGCCTGACTCCCAGGGCTGCTATCCACAACTTATACACCTATTTCTATATTCTCCAACTGGCTCCACACTGTGCATGATTGGATGGATGAAGGCCAAGGACGTCTATTAAGTGAGACAAATGATGAGGACCACAAAGGAAAGTCAGATCACCAACAGTAACAACGAATGTGTCTTTCTCAGCCACAGGAAGGTGACTACAAGGGGCAGATTACAAGACACAGCCCCATGAGACTGACAAATCTGGTAGGCAATTAGCAGAGATGAATTTTGGAAAAAGGTTCAGCCAAATACGGTGTCTGAGCAGGGCAGGTGATAGGAAGAGATGTGAAGCACAGCAGAGGGTAGGACAAGCAACCTTGTCTTTGACAAGCTGAACTCAATCTGACAACAAAAACATAAAAAGAGATAATCAGCATTCCTACAGGAACATGCTGGAGCTGGTCAGACTTCTGAAACTCTCAGGAACATGCAAAAAGAGTTGACCAGAGTAAGTGGACAGCCTGTGCTGGTTGTTACTGGTTGTTAACAGTGCCAGCCAAGGAGGCAATGGTGGCATTCCTTCCTAGCTGTCCCCACAGCAGGTTTAGCAGAGGTGCCTTGGCATCCAGGCCTCTGCTCTGGAACACTCTACGTTGCAGAGGACATTTCCCTCTTGTGCAGAGTCCATCCCACACCAGCCTTTATTCTGCACTCAGAACTTCCTCCTTGCAGGCAGGGAAGATTGCCTGTGCCACAGTCCTGCCCTACAGCTCTGCCTGTCCCCCCGCAGCAGCCACCGAGCTGCTCAGGTTCTGGCAAGCCTGTGAGCATGCTGCAAAGCAGAACTTGACTCCACTCCTCAGAGCCCTGGCCAGCAGAAAGCAGGGGGAAAACAGGGGTCAGTGAGAAGGATCAAAACCTGACCTCTAAGGCTGTCCCAGGCTTGCTGCGCATCCCAGCAATGTGACACTTGCTGCTGCACCACCAGGGACCCAAAAACTACCAACTGAACCCAAGACCATCTCTGCAGCTATAAAGGGGCGACAGAGAGGTATGAGGCCACATTATCATCCCCTGCACTGATAGGTCCCGGACACTTTGACTCCTGCAGAAGGGTACAAGGCTGTACAAATCCGTGACGTTACACAGTTTGCTTTCTCTGCACACAGTGATAACAAAAGCTTTTTTATTAGGGAGAGCAAGGCCTAGAAAATAAGGAACTAGGAAGCTATTTACCATAAAAAGAAGCATACAGCCATTAAACAAGAAGTCAAACAGGAAGAAACGTCAGATTTATGCTGATCACAGAATAAAAGCTCCCGACAGCCCTCAGATCTGTATCAGGGATTGCAAGCAGTGTTTGCAAAATGGTTGCAATGCTGAGTCACCACAAGCAACAGGATTTTATTATTTTTAACAGCTGAGTATCATTAGCTGAAGGGGCAAATAGATTCAGTGTATGACAAATTCACTACACACTGTTCCCAGGGCCAGGTAAAGCTCTCCACATGCTTACACACATATGCACTCCTGCCACATCTACTGACACGGCTTCCCAGCAGGAAACCAACCTCTGCTAAAACACTCAAACACTCTCCGTGGTTCCCTCCAGAGAAAACACTGCTGGAGCAGAATCTGTGGTACTGCAACAGAGACTTAATGTCACACAAAAACTGGAGAAGGCTAGTCTCCACAGAAATCAATGCAGAATCAAAATCATGGCATGGTTCACGTGGGAGGACACCTGTGGAGGTCACCTTGTCGAAGCCCCTGTTCCAGCAGGGACACCCAGGAGTATGTCTAGATGGCTTCTGGGCAACTCCAAGAATGGAGACTCCATCACTGCCTTGGGCAACCTGTGCTTTTGCCACCACCACACTGAGAATGCCTGGAGTCCAGAGGGACCATCTGGGGTCCAGCCTGTGCCATGGCCTCTGATCCTGTCCCTGGGCACCCCTGGGATCCTGCACACACCTGCCCAGGGCTGTCACAGCCAGGGATCACCTGCACACACCTGCCCAGGGCTGTCACAGCCAGGGATCCTCACCTGCACACACCTGCCCAGGGCTGTCACAGCCAGGGCTCACCTGCACACACCTGCCCTGGGCTGTCACAGCCAGGGATCACCTGCACACACCTGCCCTGGGCTGTCACAGCCAGGGATCCCCAGGCTCTGCTCGGGGCTCAGCAGCTGCAGTTCCCTCAGCCTCACCCCAGCAGAGATGCTCCAGCCCTGCAGCATCACAGGGTGCTCGGCGGGCTCTCCGCAGCCTGTCCCTGTCCCTCGTGTCCCTAAGAGCCAGCGCTGGGCCAGGATTTACAGGGTGGCTTCACGAGCACTGAGCAGAGGGCCAGGACCATCTCCTCCCTCCTCTGGCAAGGTTTTGCCTAATGCAGCCCAGGGCATCATCAGCTACTTTTGGGACCACACACTCCTGTCAGCAAGCCACAGAGGGACATGATCACACTGTGTCACATTTCTCATGAAGCAGCAGGTGGTATTTTTACATTTAAAAGAATACTTGGAGTTCTAAGCTGACATGTTTGACCATATCCATTACATGGAAGCAGAAAGCAGAAGTAGGCAGAGCAGGAAAAACAAGAACAGATAAAGAGCTGTAAGATTAGTACTTGTCAATCCTGCATGCAGGCTCTTAAACAGAGACTTAGGAGTTATTGGTACTTTATCTGGAAGAGTTCCTAATACAAATAACTTCATCCCTAACAAAGTGAGTGAGATCTGAAATCTGTGCCCAAAACGAAGTTCCACGTTCTAGACCAGATGAATGAAGGTTTCACTGACCATGCAAACCCCTGCTTGGGCCACACCATCTAACTGCAATGCAATATTGATATGAAAAAGATATACATGTTCACATCACAGTGCAAGAATTACATGCAACCAGAAAAAAACAGGAACAGACATTCAGTGAAATGCCACAGACTGAGCTACTCTGGAGCAATCATCTACTCTCAGAAGATAGATGTACACTAGAAAACAAGTCCTCAGAAACATGACTGTGAAAATGATCTGTTGTGAGCAACTCTGCTTAACAGAAGCAGGGACTGAACCAGTACAAATGCACATTCTAAAATGCAGTTAGGGCCCACAAGATCAGGAACTTCAAGTACAACTTTCCAAATTTCAAACTCCACATCTTTGGTTATCATTGCTCCACAACACGCCGAAGTGTCCTTGGGAGATTTAACCACAGCAAAGCTCACCCTTGGAAGCAGGTGCCAGACTGCAAACACTGCTTGGCCCACACAGTTCCAGACTAAACCACAGACCTGCCCAGGTTGGGAGGAACCTCTTGGGAGAACAGTTCACCCCCTGCTCAGGCACAGCCAGCTGCCACAGGCTGCCCTTGCTTCTTTGTGTTTAAGTGATCTTTTCAGAACTAGCACGAAGGAACTTCCTAAACTGCTGATGTCCCCGAAGCCTTCAACCAAAGGGCCCTGAAAGGAGGAGACACCTGCAGCTGCTGTGCTGATATGAGAATGGTGAATGAACACCTGGATGACTATACTCCACATCCCCAGGCCCACTGGGAAAGTCACATAAAAAAGAAAAAAACAGAGCTGAACAGAACTGAAGCAGCAATGCCTTCAGTGCAACACAGGGACAACAATGACCTCAGAAAACGGATGTTCCATAACCTGGAACACTAAAGAGACATTGAAACCTTTTAAAATAGCTTATTTAACTGAAAACAACCACCAGTCTAGATGATCATCGTTTTCTGGTGTTTTCATGAATGAGGTGAATCACAGCAGCACACAGAGGGTACACTGAGCCAGGGAAATAAGCACTAGGAGCAAGAGCCGGCTTTTAAACCTTCTGCAAAATAAAAGTGAGTTCATTACTATCACAGCATAGGAGGAGGAAAATCTTTGCAACAAGGCCACCAAGGTTTAGGTCTTACCACTAAATCAGACCTTAAAAATCCCACCACCCTCCTCCAGACACTCACACTGAACACGTGGTCAGCAGGAGGCAGCTGGAACTTCCAACAGGGACAGAACCCAGGGACTGCTCCTCCTCCTCCCTTAAGCTCTGTGCTCACACAAAAACCCAGGGGAGGTCTCTGGAGCTGTTTCTGCCACTCAGTAATCACAGCAGCAGCTACAGCATTGTAACATTACAATTACAGCATTGCACCATTAGAATTAAAATCAACCTCATGCTATTCAACCCAGTTTGTTCAACAGTTTCTCAAGAACAACCCAAATGAGGAGCACCTTCACTTGGAGACAGGCTTTTACACCGAGAGTTTCACGGACAACACACACCCATGGCAGACAAAGCTTAAAAAAAAAACCAAAAAAAACCAAAAGAAAATAACAGCCCCCCCCGCCAAAAAAAGTAGCCCAGATCCAATCTTGGACTTTCTGAAGCCTTCTAGACAAAAACTTCCACTCAAAACTATTTCCTTGGCCAGTCTCATTCCCAGCAGCACATGCAGTCACAGACAAACCTTACAAATACCTGCCTTAGTTTTGCCAAGTTTCTAAGGAACCAAAAATGTTTGGCTTGGTAGAGAATGTGCTTGACTTACACATAAAACTGTGCAGTTGGAAAAGCTAAACTACATCAATTCATGTTACATCTTCCTAAATCAATGCCAACATGCCATTTTTAAGGCAGATTTTTCTATGTCTGATGACTTCAATTATCCATCATTTTCCCTTTAAAACCACACTCGCCATAGTTGAAAAAATAAAAAAGCCAGATCCAAGATGTCCTACTAATCTCTTATTTCTACATCACCTCAGGTGTCTGTTAAGAATGTGGAAACCAGCATGACATTTAAAGATGAGACAACAAAAATCCAAGGGGGTGAACTGATGACTAAAATAAGATTAGTTATGAAATCATGTCACTCACAGCCTCATTAGCTCAATGCTCAAGCAAAACAGGAGCCTTACACCCTAGATTTAGTGTTTTCAAACTCAAATCACTAACAAATCACTCAAATCACTAACATCTAAGGCTTAAACAATCCCCAGCTCTATGTCAACAGTAGCTTCTGGTACAACACACTGTTAGAACAAGTTCACAACTAACCATCCAGGAAAGCTCAGTATTCCAAGGCCATCTGATGCTGCTCCAGCACAGGTGAGGTACCACAGCATTTCCCTATGCCTGCAGAGTGCTGGTTCAGGCTTCTTCAGAACTTCTAGAACCAGGGCCCTTGGTTCTGCTCACAGGGGGGACTTGATTTTGGAGAAATGGCTGGCCAGCCCTCAGCCTTGCTGCCCTCAGGCTCAGCCAGGTTCCCGCCCTGTGGGCTCGTTCCTGGAGCAGTCTGCTCGCTGCTGCTCTGCCATCCTGCAGCCCTCCTCAGGGCTCCTCAAGCCCTGACCACATCACCATCCCCCTCAGCTACACCAGATCCCAGACTGAGCTTTCCAGGAGCCTCTGCCCTGCTGCAGAGTGGCACAGCACATCCTCCTGCCAACACCTGGAAGCATAGAGCCCATCTGGTCAGACCCTTGCCCTTTCCACCACTTCAGCTGATGGCTGGTAGCTTCCCAACTCAGTAGAAACAAACTCTAACCATTGAGAATAACCCTGATGGCAAAAAAATAAAATAAATCATTATTTTAAATGTAAACATGGTGTTCTACGCAAAAGGATTACAAATTGCAGCACTCGAATCCTCCTCTGGGTCCCACCAGCCCAACTCCCTCCTGATATACACAGATCTCCCCAAAACCAGACATTTATCTGGGGAAACATCAACAGCCAAGCTTACTTCAATCCAGGGACTCATTTGGGGCAGGAGGGATCTGGCCATCAGGAGCCAGACACATTCACTGAAACATTCATCTTAAAACCAACACATCTAAAGAGTTCAAACTACAAGCAAGCAATTGGTTAGCCAAGCACACAGTGGGGACTAGTCCAGGGCTGGGTCCCAGTCAAGGGCAGCAGGGCAGCAGCAGGGAAGAGCCTAATGGACGGGGAAGCTCAGCTGGGAAGAGCTCAGAACAAGGCATGGCTTGTTGACATGCAGGAGCTGGCATGCACAGGGCCCGTGGACTAGCACACACTAAGAACATGGAGAGGGAGAAAACTAACAACCAGGAGACTTCACAAAGGGCAGTGCTCCCTCTCTGTAAGGCTCTGGCCAAGAGCACGAGGAACCATTGGCATCCCAGCACAGAACATGAGCTCTCCAAGCAGGATGCACCTAAGCCAAACAGTTTTACACGCAGCCTTATAGCAAGGGAACACTGTAAATAGATCAGTGTGTATGTTTGTGTGTTACAAATATAGATACACACAGAGATATATATATAAATATATATATACAGATACACACAGAGATAAAATCATGTACATGACATAAGTGGAGTCACATCACAGGAGCGGAGAAGTTTGCTCACCATTAGCAAATATCCTATGAAAGACTGTTGTAACAGAGCAGCCCGTGAGCGGGAAGTAAAACGAGATAAAGTCAATGAGTTGGTGAACAGCAAAGCACTTACATCCATAGAGACAGCTGGGTCAGAGTCAGGGCACACAGGGACAGGACTGAGCACCGGGCCCTGCCTCCAGCCACCTCTTCAAAAGAAATTTACCTAAGGAACATCAGGGTTTCTACCTGAGAACCAGACCAGGCATCTCTGACCAAGCAGAAGATTATGGCTGACTCTGAGACCAAGAAGCTGGAAATTCTGTTCTTCTGTCAGTGTCCTGCAGTCCCACCCACCCCACCCCTTCAGCAGAGAATCCCTTTTCTCTACATCCCAGCAGCTTCTGGCCGCAGATCTCAGCAGCAGAACCCACGCTGACACACCTGGGCACGAGTGTCACAGCAGAGCTAACACCCATAAGAGTCCTGGCCCCATGGCCTGGAACTGGGGGCAGACTCTGAGCAGACAACTAAACACAGACTGAGCCCAAGGCCAGTGTGGTGCAGGCAGGGGAGATGCAGAGCAGCAATGCCTGGAGGCACAAGCGGGAAATCTGCACTGCACTGCAGGGAGCTTCCTCTGGGCCCCACCAAGGTCTCACTCAGCACATGCTGATACATCAGCGTGTCTCAGGGGCACCAGAGGACACTGACACCCTCCAGCTGTGGCACTCCAGGAGCTGCCCAAAAGGATTTTTAACTCAAACACATCACTTCTTTCCACCTATGAATGGTTCTTACACGGCGGGTGAGAATTCCAGGAACAGCTCCCAGCAATGCCACACAAGCAGGCAGCAGCACCAGGCACCCTGTCTGTACACACTGCTCTTCCTGCACTCAGAGCAGCTGTAGCCTGCCTCAGGAACACACCTGGCAGCACAGCCCCTTGTTAGACAGCACAGACACCCACCACGGAGGCAGCACTGTGCTGCACGTGGGCTCTGGGAAGAGAACACAGGGTACAACTGGGACTTATCACAAGGAATGCTTTCACCTGACCACAGCTCCACAACGCAGGTGGAACGTTCCAGTCTCTGGGAATACCAGTGGCAAGTTTAAGAGCTATCACAAGTTCTCCAAAGCTCTCCACTCATTTGAAACTTATTCCCCTTAAATCTGTTAACTCTGCACTTTATGGCACTGGAAAAAAAAAAGGTTAGCAAATGAATGGATTATGGATGGTTTTCTTCCACAGCTGACCCCCAGCACACAGATTTACACGCTGAACAGAGAAACAGTGATCAGTCCAGCCAGTGCACATGTTCCTGCATCTGAGGGAGCAGCAAGGAGCAAAGGGCTGTTCCCACATCTGAACATGCGTCACAGGAACCATTATCAGATATTTCCAGTGTGACACTGCTCTCCTGGCACACCCTGCCCCAGCAGACAGCAGGATGTCCTGCATTGCACATCAGCAGCTGCCTTAGCCAGGTTTTTGCCCCACATTCAGCAAGTATTCTCTTTGCCAAAGCCACAGGGAGAGGAACTTTGGGAGCAGCACCCAGCACAGTACCAGGGACAGAGATAGCACCAAAGCACAGCTCATAGTGCACTGAATCCTTGTTCCCCATAAATCCACAGAAATTACTGTCCTGCTGCTCTTAAGTAAACACAGGGAAGTGCTCAGATACCAGTCAGCTGTACAGAACAAGGACAGGAAGCAGTAAACATGAGCCTGGCATTTTCAGTGACCCTGCTGTTCCAGAGCCCAAACCTCACACCCAGCCCATCTGGCACTGCAAAGGCAGCAGTGCCAGGGAGAACTCCAACACAACCAGCAGTCCTGGGGACGTAGCCTTGTCTTTTCTGGTTAGGTGGGCACTGCAGGAATAAGAATACATCCTGCAACACTGCCAACTCTAATTCCAGCCTGCACTGGAGCCACAGCTTTCCCATCTGGAGGATTCCTCTTTTGACCACAAGCCCACTTGCACTCACTTCCTTTTTTATTTAGGAAAGGACCAGAATTTTTTAGATAAATTACTTCACTTCTGAACACGAGGTGAGCCAGGCAGCCCACAGCTGTGTAGCAGAGAGGTCTGCTCAGGAGCAGCTGCACATGAGCACTGCAGCTGCAGTCACACTCCAGCACACCCTGCAGCTGTGACAGCACAGATATCCACTTCTCCCGGCGTGAGCACACGTGTGTGACTGCCATGTCCCTCCTGCTGCACCTGACACAAGCAAAGCTTTGTGAAACTGAAGGGAGCAAAGGTGTAACTGTGCTGAGGCCACTATTTGTACCCCACACCTGAAGAGCCCCCTTCCCTCTACACAGCCCCTGAAGAGCTCCACTGGAGTTGCATGCTCCAGGAACGGCAGCTCTGATCACCTGCAGGATCTCCCTCCGGTGAAAGCTGCGGCAACAATGCCAGCTCCACGGGTTTGGTTTTACAGACAGCACTGGCTGCCCTGCAGAAAGGTGGCAGCTGCATGATACTTTGAAACTAAACGAAAAATGGCACTTCTTGAGTACTCAAGTCTTCCCATCAGTCTGAACTGAATGCCAGGGAGTTAGCCAGCATACAGGTGCTAGATGTACTCACTCCTGGAAATCTCTCCCACAAGTCAGGAAAACACAATAAAGTCTGTGTGATGACATGATCACATCAGCTTGTGTGAAGAGCAAGTCCCCAGGTTTACAGGCAGGTCAGGAGCTGAGTGCTCCTTCTGCCATGACCCTGTTTCCCTGTACAAGCACAAATCTGCTACCCCAGTTCTGGAAAAAAACAACAACACAGGAGTTCTTTGATGGGAAGAAAAGCCACAGGTCTGCAGCTGATGGAGAGGCTACTTCTGGATGACAGGTGATGCAGAGCATCTTTCCCTGTACATTGCCACATCAAAGCAGAACTCACACACACAACAGCTCCAGGAAAGCAAAGACCTATTCCTCAGATCGAGAATACTTGCAGAAGATGAACAACAGGTAGCAAAGCTGTCCCTTGAAGGGTCATGTCAAGGTGTGACATAATGCATCCTGACTGCAGACAGATTTTTAGAGACAGGGGAATAGCAGGAAAAACCAGAGCATGCAAGGATGCCCTGCACTGCCAGGAACATCACTGCTCACTTCTGAAATAAACAGTTTTGGCACAGGGTGGCTGCCCACGCAGGGCATGTCTGTGCCAAACGGGCCCAGGGCTGCTCAGCAGCCTGAGGGCAGGTCCCTGGGAGGGATGCTGGATAAGGATGTCAGGACAAGCAACTCACTGCAGTCAGAATCTATCCACTTTATTATAAACGTGGGTTGCTACAGCAGCACTCTTGTGGCTTCATGGACACAGCTCCCCAGGCAGCTCCCAAAGCTCCACAGTGCTGAGAGGAGAACTCTCTGTGTATTAACATGAAAATCTACAGAGCAGATGAACCCACAGATGATGTGCCTACAAAACTTTCAAGTTTCAGCACCATTTCCTGCGTCATCCCCTGGAGACAAAAAGCTAAAGAAGAGGCTAAAAGGCAAACAGTACCCAGTATCAGTCTTTCCTGCACCTGACAAGGGTCCAATCACCACTGAATTCTGCTCCCAGTCTCTGGCACATCTGATGTGGAGGTGGAGAAGCAAATGTACACACATGCCTATCATGCCAGGAACCTGGAAATGAGTAGATGCCTTTCTCTGTGTGGGCAGTCTGTCTGATGGCAGGGGCACCCCCAGCAAGCATTACCTGACCCGATTTTGATCAGTCCGTTGTGCTGGATGAAGATGGTGTCACAGGTCAGGTTGCCATGGATGATGGGGGGGTCACAGGAGTGGAGGTAGCTGGAGATGCAGAACAGAGCACTGGTCAAGGCCTTGAATCCCTCCCTTCACCCCTCCCCATGCCAAACAACATCAGAAGAGAACAGGAGAGCAAAGGGCTCATGCCAGGGATTTACACTAGTCAGGAGATACAATTCAGTGACTGTACATCAGCCTCCAGCTGAGAACCAGGAACAAACAGGAATTGTCTCTAAAGAATTTCCAGAACATGGGGCAGGGGGGGAAGAGAAAACTTTCTCCTATTAGTTCCCAAGAAATTCAGGATTCCAGAGGTAAAGACACACTTTCACCCAACCCACTACTGCTGAACGGATTCTAAAAGGGTTACAATTCTATACCAAAAATATCAGAGCCTTATTCTGTCCCTACTCAAAGGGGACCAAAGAGGCATTTAATGCTATACACACACAACTGGGCAGGTTTGGCAGCAGGCACAAACAAAGCTTTTCAGAGCTGGGTCCCAGGTACACTCTGTCTTTGCATCTCACTCGGCTCGGGTTTATGTTAGCAGCTAGCACAAATGAGGACAGTCAGCTCCCAGAAGCTTATCAGAACCCAAACTATTCACCAAGAGCTGTAATTCAGCCAAGTGGCACCAGAGCTTTCTCTGTGGAGGGCAAACCACGCTCTGTCATGCAGGCTATTGGTTTTCTAAGGTTCTAATTAGCTACTCACCAACTCTAGTTCAGGCAGAAAAGTTTTTTAAACCCAAAACACATTCTACTCAGCTGTATTGCACTGAGATGGCTGCAGAAGAGCTGCATCATCGAGAGGTGTGCACACACATCTAACAACACCATGCCTCAATATCCATGAATCCACTGCCTGCAACAGGGCTGCAGCCTGCCAACACTACGGAAGTTTTTCTCAGTCCTCTCACATGGAACTTGATTTCCCTGTCATCTTTGCAACATCCTCCTAGAGAAACCTGGGTTACAAAGCTGGATACTCTGGAGAACTCCCTAATACTTAACTGCCACACTCACTGGCACATCAGTCCCAGTTGCTGGGATCTCCAGGTCAGTACCCCACTTACCTGAGGGCAGAGAGGATCTGGGTACACCACCGCTTCCACGCCTGCAGACACAAGAGGAAAAGGATAAAAATCATCCACAAAGAGCTAATCTGTAGTTCTGTGATTCACAGCCCACTTGTAGGAAGAAATAGATGCCCCAGCTTTTACTCAGTGCAGGTGTAAAGAATCAGTGCTCTTTGGTCAGCTTGTTTCTACATGTTCCCATGGGTCCAGGAACACACCTGTCCTCCACAGTCTCCCTCACAGACACCTTCCCCCTTTCCTGTGAGGGTCCCTGGAGAGGTCATGCCTGTCACACCACACCCAAGGAGCTGCAGAGCTGCTGGCAGTAAAGCAACCAGCCCAGAACTGCTGTCCCAGAGAACTTGCAGCTGCACTAGGTTACAGGGCCACAGGAGAACGGCAGCAATGTGTTATTGCCAGTTCTCACTGGGAGCCTCTGCTGGAAGGGCTTTCCAGGGGCCCATGGCTCTGAAGAATTACAGTCATACAGGAAAAAGAGTTACCTTTTCATTCATAGTTTTGTGGTTTTTCTTTGTCTTCTTCAGGAACTGTTTCAAGCTCCCTGAAGACATGTACTCAGTGATGAAGATCACCTGTGGGGCAGTATGACAGATTACCCTCCATCCTGCTAATTACCTAACAGCACACAGTGAGAACCCAACAGCCTGATAGCTGCACTTACCCTGGCCTTGTTCTCTTTCACATCAGCCCAGTACTTGTGGAACTTCACAATGTTGAGATGATCCAGCTGAATTAAGTTGTCAAACACTGCTTTAACTTTTTCCTTAGCATGGGAAAGACACAGACATGTCACATCAGAGACCACACCAACCTATTTCCTTCTTTCTTCTTGGGTCTTGGTCCCCTCAAACACATGTCAAGCCCCTAGCTAAGAAGAGACAGCATCCCATTTTCTTCTGCACTGCATCTCAACAGAGGGTGTTTTGATTGCCAGGTCTAAATGAACACAAGGGCACACATGGAAATAGCACAACAGTTTTCCAGTACATTTCTTTTACAGGCCAGGCTTAAGCCAAATTTGCTACATTTGGACAGCACAGCATTCCAACACCCAGCCAATAATCCACACAAAAAGCCCTCAGTATCCATAACCCCACCCCAGGGCAAGGTATGTTTCTCACATCCTGTTGGGAAACACAACTTACTTCCTGAAGCTTAAAGTTCTTCCGCTCAGAAAACTGAACTTCATTCCAAACCACTTCCACACCTTCCTCCGTGTCCATGGCCAGGTAGGCACTGTCAATCCCCGGGACATTGCGCTGGTTCACCTGCAGGGAAGGGGGGAGACACCTGTGAGCTCCAAGCCAGCGAGACCAGATCCTTCCAGGCAGCTCTCACTGGAGAGTCATGAACTCTGCTCATTAACTTTTAATTACATGAGAATTCCAGGACAGGATTTGCACACGTATCTTGGAGTAGGGCACATCCAAAACATGAGTCACTGCAGACCATGTGAGCAGCAAGTCCTGAGGTGGGAAAACCTCTTATGCACAAACCCTGTGCTGTAGCAAAGCTGCCTTCTGCCAGCAATATATTAGATTTTCATGGTTCAGGACACTTGTAGCTCATTCCACCACAAAAAAAAA
>VXBQ01014499.1:133535-152291 GCA_013400175.1 Phainopepla nitens
CACTGGGGGGACACAGCAGGACAGGCTGCACTGGAGCAGGGCAGAGCTGCTCTGGGGGGACACAGCAGGACAGGCTGCACTGGGGGGACACAGCAGGACAGGCTGCAGTGAGGGGACACAGCAGGACAGGCTGCACTGGGGGGACACAGCAGGACACTGGGGGGACACAGCAGGACAGGCTGCACTGGAGCAGGGCAGAGCTGCTCTGGGGGGACACAGCAGGACAGGCTGCACTGGAGCAGGGCAGAGCTGCTCTGGGGGCTCAGCAAGGGCAGCACAGACTATTTTTGGTGCCAGGGCTGGGTTTCCTCCCCAGCAGCATTTGCATCTCTTTAACTGCACTGCTGTTTGGTCACCTGGGACTTATCCCAGTTATTGTGTTGGGGGCTCAGTGTCTCCTGGCTTCTGTGCATGCTCAGTAAAGTGAGCACTAAAATGCTGCTGCTTCTTTTATCCCTGTTTTCATTTGCTCTCTCTAGTGAGGGCTGGGGAAATTCCCTGCATTACCATTCAGTGATTACCACTGGTTTTGAACTGAGATGGTCACTTGCCTGTTCAGAAGCTCTTTTCATGCCAGTGCCAGCAGTTCCATTGCACAGAGGGCTGCATAAACCCAGAACCTCACTGTTCCTGTTTCCTGAGCAAGGAACAAAGTTCTCTTTTTACCAGACACTGAACTCTGGGGAGGGAAGAGACCTTATCTGAGGAGTCATACATAAAACAGGAGAGCTCAGTGGTTGCTGGGCTGTGATCTAGTTCTGTGTGTGTGTAAATTTTGGAATATTGCATGGGCACATCCAGGTCTTTGAGACCGCTGTCTTGGAGCGAGCGCAGTGTTTTGGGGCAGTTGTAGCACATTTAAGGTGATGAACCACAGAAGGGATCACATGGTTGAATGTGTCACAGGATGCATGTTTCCTGACCCTGGTGTGTGGGATGTGTCAGCTGGTGAGGGGGTTCTTGAAGGAGTGTCAGGAGGTTGGCTGGGCAGGGGAAGGGCTCAGGAGGCAGGTTCAGCCTGGCCATCTGTTCCTGGCAGTAGCCAGGGTGGGTTTGGTTGCCCATAGGGGAAGGAGTTCGGGCACTTGGCTGTAAAATCACGGGGGTGCCTTCCCCAGGGCTGGCTGTCCCACAGAGACCTCGTGGAGAGCAGGGCTGTGCACTGAACATGACTTGTGTTGCTGACCCTTGCTCTGCCCAGAGATGGGAATGGAGCTGGGGAAGAGTCTGGAGCACGAGCCTGATGAGGAGGAGCTGAGGGAGTTGGGGAGGCTTCAGCCTGGAGCAAAGGAGGATCAGGGGCTTCTCACTGTCTACAGCTCCCTGACAGGAGGGGGCAGCCAGGGGGTCACGCTTGTCCCCCAGGAAACAAGGGATGGGAGAAGAGGAAACAGTCTCAAGCTGTGCCAGGGCAGGTTCAGGTTGACTGTTGTGAACAATTTCTTCAGGGAAGGGTTTGTGCAGCCCTGGCACAGGCTGGAGTGGATGGGATGGAGTCCTCATCCCTAAAGGGGTTTAAAAGTGTTGGGATGTGGCACCTGGGGGCAGGGGACAGCACTCTGGGTTGGCACTGCTGGGGCAGTGGTTGGCAGTGGTCTCAGAGGGCTTTTCCAACCCAACCAAATTTGTGTTTCTGTGATTTTCTGTGGATCTAATGCAGTCCCTGTCATTCCAGACCTCTGCTCTCTCTTTCAGGATGCCCACAACTGCATTCCCGAGCTGGACAGTGAAACAGCCATGTTCTCTGTTTACGATGGACACGGAGGTAACTGCGCCTGCTTTGCTCTCTCCTGCCCTTCAGTGTGACCCCTCTGGGCTGTCCCTGCCTGCTGGGGCATCCTTCTCTCCTTGGGAATTCTGCTCCTTGATGGGAAGCGTTTTCTTTGGTAGATACCATCGGTGGACGTTCTGAACCTCTTAGGGGTCCTAGGAGGAAGATGTGAAACCTAGAAGGGTTTGATCTGAAACTGAAATCAGATTTGTATTCCATCTTGTATACCTTTGGAGAATGGCTGTTTTTGTGGTGAATAAGCTGGGCAGGAGAGTCACAGAAGAAAAAGGTGGTGAGAAAAATGACCTGAGATTGACTCTAGGCAGTGTGTTCTAGTGGTTGCCCAGGGCAAGAGTGAAAATCAAAACAGGCAGATCCATTCCCTGTAACGGTTCCTTAAACTGGAAATTGCAGCCATTCCATCCTGGAGACATGCTGGAGTCTTCTGGATGAGCTAACTCTTCACAAATTTGTCTAATTGCATTTTAAGAAGGTTTCTATGATTGGTGATTGTTTGCATTTTGCATAGAATCGTTATTTGAAAAAGATGTGGTTGAATCTGCTGCCTGATATCCATGACACAAGGAATGAGTGAATAATCACTCGGGTAGTACTTTTCACTTTTACTATTTTGGGCTCCATGTCTTTTTCCAGTCAGGAGTCCTAGGCTTGTCTCTGCTTGTATGACTGAATATTGCTATTAAATATAATTGCTAATATTAGTACAGAATTTCCTCTGCCAATATAATGTAAGAGCTCAAGATCCTGCTGTTAAATCTTGCAAAATATTTTCATTTTGATGATCTTGAGTGATCCATCACGTTTTACTGACCTCTTTTCCTGCTGATTTATGTAGATATTGAACAACATAGCTTTTCAAGGAGCTCTCCCAGTGGCCATCCTCCATTCTGAAAACTGCTCCTATCTAACCTCCCTGCTTTTCTTGTGGCAGCTCAGTATGGAAAACATTTGATTATTTACTTGAAAGCTCTTTGAAAATCTGTCTGCAGCAGATGATCTGAGCTGCCTGTGTCCTCCTGGTGATTGGCTCTGTAGCAGGGTGCACTTTGTGACTGTCACTGCTCCGTGTGTATCAAGTAGCTCTTCCAAAGATGTTGTCTCAGGCTGAAGAATGTATTTCATGTCCTGAAATTATTTTTTTCCAGCTTCATCCTGGAGTGTGCAGAGCCCCATGTGGAACAGTCACTGATGTCCTCAAGGGTGTCTTTGAGAACATGGGGATTATGGGCTGGGGCTGAGGGGCAGAGAATGACAGGGAAATGGGATGTGGGTACCAGGAGCTACTCACCTCAGAAAGTGTGTCAGGCAAAAGTAAAGATAAGGAGCACCCACCAAAAATGGGTCAAGATTGAATAGTATCAAGCCATCTGTTCTGCTCTGAGCCCAGTGTGTTGGTTTCTCAGCTGCCAAGGTCTTACTTCCTGTGTTGGGTTTTACAGAGACTTTGGACACTCATGGCATTCCTGTTAGTACAGGACATTAAACACTGTGTTTGGGGCTCTTAAACACAATAGGGAGATTCAAGATAGACGCTAGGGAAAGGCATGGGATGGCAAAGCACTGGCATGAGTTTCTAGCTCATATTTTAGATTTCTAGTGGTTGAATCTCTACAGCTCTTCCTAGACAAACCATATCAGGAAGGACATAGTTGAATCTGGCTGAGAAGAACAGCTTTTGCCCATCCCCTGCTATTGTGTGATTTTATTGATGTGTTA
Organism: Phainopepla nitens; assembly: GCA_013400175.1. Lineage (NCBI taxonomy): Eukaryota > Metazoa > Chordata > Aves > Passeriformes > Bombycillidae > Phainopepla > Phainopepla nitens. Next base: position 137,044 of record VXBQ01014499.1, read on the forward strand.
GTTCTTCACTTGGAAGCAATTTCTCAGGTCTCTCCCATGTCAGAGTAAGTTTTTGGGTGGGAACCTTGCTAAGCTTTATAAGCTGGCAGTGCAAAAACAGAATTTAGTTTCTCATATATACCTTGCTCATCTCTCAGCCTGAAACGCTCCAGTAAGGTTCTTGCTCCAGATAGGTTGGGAAAAGTTTTTATTTCTGTGTTACTTGAAAAAGGGTGAGTGTAGGGTTTTTTTACATATTAGCATTTCCCATTTCATTCATCAGTTTTTCTCTTATGTTTCTCTCTTGTGGACGAGCCTTCCAGTGTTTAAGAGATGCTGCTGGGCCAGTTTTTTGCCTTCCCCAGCTTCCTTATGTGCTCTGGCCTCCCTGCCCCTAGATTCTGGAGGATGATATTTGGGCCCTTTGCCCCCTGAGTGGGGAGCAGGGAGTGTTTGATCAGTCTCTATTGCTGTCTACTTGGGCTCTAGTCTTTCTTTTAATAGCCTGTCTTCATTGACACATATCTTGCATTGCTCATCTGTCTTGAGGTTTGTTTTTCTCTCTGCTATTTGCCTTATCACTATTTTTAAAAAATTATTATTACTGTTATTGTTTTAAACTTCTGTTGACTCAAGGGTTTCCTGCCTTTTACTCTTCCAATCCATTCTCCACTTCCACCAGAGGTGGGCAAGTGGCTGGGGGGTGCTTACTTGCCCCCAGGGGTTCGACCAAAAGAATCCTTTCCTGGCACCCACTGTGGGCTGGAAGGCTTGGAGGCAGTGATGGATGGAGCAGAGCATGTCAGAGGGGATTTGTACCTGTCACCAGCTGCAGGGCACAGTGCTGGTCCAGGTGTTCCCAGGATCACTTTACCTGACCCACAGCATACTGGTTTTTGTGCTGTGCCTGTTAGAGGCTGGTGCTGGGCTCTGCAGTGGTCAGTGGTGTTTGTTTGAGAGATGTTATTCAAATCCTTGAGCCTCATCTGGCATTTGGGCTCTGCACTTGGGCCATCACTGTCCTTCAGGTTCCATCTCATGGAGACAACTAACAGTTTTTCACCTTCCTCCAAGAGGTTTTTTTGGAGAAAACACAAAATGGCCAAGGCCTGATGACCCTCACAGGCAAGACTTTCTTCCTGATATCCCATCTAATGCTGCCCTCTGTCAGTGTGGAGCCATTCCCCCTTGTCCTGTCATTCTAGGCCCTTGTCAGAGGTGCTGTCCAGTGCTCCCAGGTCAGACCCAGTCTCTTTGTTCCCTGGATCTCTGCCATGGAATGCTTGGCAGCCCTGTGTAGCAGCAGCAGCCGTTTTGCTCTTTCTGCTCCCCGTCAATGGCCACTCGATCCCTTCTCTGCAGGTACACTGGAGAAGTCCCTTGTCTGTCTTTCTCCCAAATCTCCCCACTTCTCTGCTTCCCACTGTGTTCCCTTTGCTGAGCTGATGACTGGCTGCTTCTTTCCTCTCATTTCCCTTGCTCCCCATTCCTTCTCAGAGCTTTGCTCCTGCTGCACAACTCTTCATCGTGCCCAGCTGCCCACACAGGCTGTGTTGGGCTCAGAGAAGGGCAGGGAAGTTGGGGTGTGCAGCAGGAAGATCAGGAGTTGTGTGGCTGGTCCATGCTGTGTGGAAAGGGTCCTGTAGCCCAAAGGAAAGGAGCCCATGTGGCTCTGGTTGTACCTCCAGCCCAGAAAGCCCCAGGGGCAGGTGGGCTCTGGCATGCTGTGCCCAGCCACCCACTGCTGCTTCTTTGTACTGTGACAAGGAATGGTTGGTCCAGCACAGCCTCACCATGTTCCTGGAGCCTCCCCCTGCCTGCAGCTTGCCCTGCTCCTCTCCCTCTTTCTGTGCAGTCATTTCATTTGTTTTCAGTTTCTGGCTCTAATTTTTCTTCTTTGTGAGGTGGGAGCCAGTTCCTGTGTCCTGCACTGTTCTTTACTCAAGTAAGAACCTCAATGACTAGTCTGATCTCTTACAACTCACACTTCTCTTTCTTGCCCTGTTCAAGATAAACTACAGAAATTCACCATCCCTCAATGTTTGCTCTCCCTTCTCTCCTAGTAGCACCTTCAGGATCTAAACAAATGCCTCCCATGCCCTATTGCATACCTGACACCATTACCTACCAAGCTGGGGGAGTTTCTGGCTTCTGAAAATCTCTCAGCTGCTCTAGGATGAGCACTTGACTTGAGCTGTCTCTCAGTAGTGGTTATCCCCTGTGCTCTCAGCTGCTGTTTATCTTGCTGTGCTCTTTGTGAGTGCCCTGCCTCCTGAGAGGTTCATCTCAATCCCTGGGGTCTCACTGCCATTGGTCTGGAACATCCAGTAGGAGACAGAACATTTTTTATGTGCTCACTGCACGTTGGTAATGCTCCAACAGAACCTACAGTGAGCAAAAGTTTCCCTTTTCTTCTGCTTTGACTGACATGTGAAATTAAAGATTTCCAGGTAGACTGGGCCTAGAGTCGGCCTAAATGTCACTGTGGGCCTAAGCTCCCTCTTGGGAAGTTCTCAGCATTGGCCAAACCTGGTCTGGGGCTCTGAGCTTTGCCAGGACCATCTGCACATCCTACTGGGAAGGTGTGAGCAGCATCCCCACACCCAGCTGTTCTGCCACTGTGTCTGGAGCAGCTCTGGCTTGTGGCCCAGGATTTACCTCAGAATTCAGTGTTTCAAGAGGAGGTTCTCCCTGGAAGGTTCTCTTTAAATAGTTTCTGCTCTTTTTCAGGAGAAGAAGTTGCCCTGTACTGTGCCAAGTACCTCCCTGAGATCATCAAAGACCAGAAGGCCTACAAGGAAGGCAAATTGCAAAAGGTAAGGAGCCACCTCTGCCCTGGACTAAGTGCCAAGAGAGAGGAAAGCCCTCGTGTCAGTACCAGCTGGGTGGGTTGTCCACAAGGGAGGAGCCTCCATTCCTGGAGCTGTCCAGAGCCTGTTTGGGCACAGTTATGGCCTGCTGACTCGGGGTGTCCCTGCTGTGGATCAGGAGAGCCCTGCAGGCTCAGCTGCAGCTGTGCTGTGGTCAGTTACAGCGTGCAACCTGGAATGCACAGCGTGCCAGGCAGGGAAGGGGCAGCTGCCCACTCATGTCTGTGTTCACACACAGGCCCTGGAAGATGCATTCTTGGCCATTGATGCCAAGCTCACCACAGAGGAGGTGATCAAGGAGCTCTCTCAGATGGCTGGGCGGCCACAGGACGATGAGGATGAGAAGGAGAAAGTTGCTGATGAAGATGATGGTAAGTGAGAAGCCACTGAGCAGACAAGGCTGCAGCTCCAGGACAGGGATGTAGAGCAGCAGGGTCAAGTCTCCTTGGGCACAAGGTTTTCTGTCCCAATTTCTCAGTTAAATTTTGGCTGAGTTGAGCTACTGCCCCTTAGCATTGTGCGTGGTTTGGGCTGGTGCTGGGGGAACCCTTATCTGTTTGGAAGCTTAATGCTATGGACAAAACAGAAGAGCCTGTCACCATTTTCTATAGAGCTTCCTCCATGGGTTGCAGGTTCCAGGATGTGTCAGGAACTCTGGGCTGTTGTGGAAGAGAAATGAGCTGTGCAGTGCTCAGCTCTCCCTGGCTGGTGGCAGCCACCAGCTGCAGATAGGATTGAAGCAGATCCTGGTCTTTTCAGCAATTCTTCTTCCCACAAAGAAGCAAGTGTTCCACCAGCAAGTGGTTGCTGGCCCTGGAGGTGTTTCCTGGGGTGGAATCCTGTGCTGCTCTCCCGAAGTACCTTGTGACCAGCCTTGAGACATATGCCAGGTGATCCTGTCACCTTGAACAATGTGTCAATCTGGAAACCCTGAATTTTTTTGTTTCTTTTTCTCCAGCTGACAGGGATGAAGTGGTTGCTTGGGATGACAGGGTGGGTGGTTACTTGGGTTTTCTTTCTTTTTGTTCTGTATTTTCAGGAGCATTTGGGCTATCTGTATTTATTTTCCTTTTAGGATTAAATAGCAAAGCAGGCTATATGCAAGGGGATGTCAGTAGGGAAGCAGTGGTCTTTGGCCCATGGTCATTGGGGAAAGTCATCCCACTTTCTGTCTAGTCCCACTTGGGAGGTGGCCAGAGCTGTGCTCTCACCTGTGGTACCTGTCCAGATGGCAGCTGGTGGAGATCCCTGGGGTGTTCCAAGCCTGTGGAGCAGTTTTCTTGTTCCCAGCTGCAGCATTAATGACCAGACCTGCCCATGGCAGTGGTGACTCTGCTTCCTTGCAGCTCCCAAGGACTTGTGCTTGGCAAAGTGAGGCTCTACCCCCGGGCACACACCTGATGTGAGCACTGCTACCCCAGCCCTTCTGCCTGGTGGAAACACTCTGTGGTGCTGTCAGTGGGCCAGGGAGCACCGGGTCTGGGGCACTGGGGGCACTGGCAGGCTATGCTGTGCTCAGAGCTGTGGCCTTGCTGTTCCATCAGCTGCTGCTCAGCTGTAGCACCTGGGAGCTGTGGAGGGCCCAGGCATGGCTGTGTGCTCAGAGGCAGCCTGGGCAGCCCTGCTGGAACTCTGCCAGCAGCAGCCTCAGCTGGGGCAGCTCGCCACAGGACCCCGTGTGGGGGGTGTCCTGCCCCCTCACCCTCTGTGTCCTTGTCCTCTCCCATTTGCAGTGGATAACGAGGAAGCTGCTCTTCTGCACGAAGAAGCCACGATGACCATCGAGGAGCTTCTCACACGTTATGGACAGAACTGCACCAAGAACCTCAAAGCCAAGTCTGTAGCTGCAGCTGGGGATAACGCTGTGGAGGGGACAGGCAAGCAGCATGATGGGGAGTCAAATATGAATGGAGAGGCTGACCCAGGGGAGCTTCCCGACCACAAGGAGAGGAAGAACGGGAAGCCAGACGAAGAAATCACGGGTATTTCCTCCACCTCAGACAAAGCCAGCGCTGGAGGCAACAGCCCTGCTCTGCAGAAGCCTGAACTAGGCAAAGGTGACGAGGCCGTCACCTCTTCCACTGGGGAGGCCGGGCCCTCCTGCTCCTCCACGGGAAAGCCCCAGCGCACAACCAAATCCAAATTTTTTGAGGACAGTGAGGATGAGTCAGATGAGGTTGAGGAAGAGGAGGAAGACAGTGAGGTAGGAAACAGCACTGGAACACAGTGGCCTTCTGGCTGGGCAGAATGCATTGCTTACGGTGGTACCTGAGACGAGCCTCTGGCTCATCCTAGGTGTGTTCCTAGGAGCAGGTGTTTCAGGCTGACCTTTGAGCCCATCCCGTGGGAATGGTTGGGATGGCTGAGCTAACCCTGAAGGACACACCCTCATCCCGCAGCGGCAATAGCTGATAGCCCTTGGTCCTGCTGCATGCACCATCCCTTCATCCACTGCCGTAGCTGCTCTGGTTGTAGCCATCAAATGTGGGGGACATGCTGCAGGTCACCTCACACCTCTGGGGGAGCTGACCATTGGTCCCCAGGATGGAGAGACCAACGGGGGGACAGTACCAAGTGTCCTGTGTGACTCCTGTGCTATCTCTCCTTTCTTGTAGGAATGTAGTGAGGATGAGGACGGTTACAGCAGTGAAGAGGCAGAGAATGAAGATGATGAAGATGACACTGAGGAAGCAGAGGAGGATGAGGATGAAGAGGAGGAAATGTTGTTACCGGGCATGGAGGGGAAAGAGGAGGTGCACACCCTGGTTTTGTGTTCTGCAGCTCAGTGTGGAGCCAGGGGCACTCGGGAGACTCAGCTGGGGTTGGTTCTGTTCCCGTGGGGATAGGACACCCTACGCAGTCTCCTGGGGCTGAGGGAGCTGCTGACAGCCTGGGTTTATGCGGAAGCTCAGGGGTGGGCCTGGATCTGGATGGCAGGTTGAGATCCAAGAGGCTGGTCCTGCTGCTGGGTGTGAGGGAGAGCATGGGGCAAGAACAGGAGGGCTGTGCTGGCACACTGCTCCCGAGTGCAGCATGGCTCCTCACCGGGCCAGGGCTGTGGCTCTTGAGCCCGTGATGGCACAGTCAGGCGGGCCAGGGACCCAGGAGGTCAGGGAAAGGGGACATGGCTTCCAAGGTGCCAATTTCCGCCTTTGGGGAAATGTCCTGGCTTGAAGTGAGGATGTGCTCCAGCTGGGTTGGTATTAGCACATTAGAGCAGAGGATACAGACCTGTGGAACACCAGAGAATCCTGACCCACCAGGCTGCCTGAGACTGGGGTGGAGGTGTTTGCTAACCCTGCCCCTCAGTGAACACACTCCTGGCATCTCCCACTTCCCTCAGGCTTTCTCCATTGTTCTGTGTGCTCATGGGGTGCGACGCAGCACCCTGGGATCTGGGCCACTGCTGGGGCTGTGCAGCTGGGGCTGGTTCCCTTAAGGACCTGACAGGGACATAGGGAGAGAAATCTCACCAAAGTCGTCTCCTGCAGCCGGGCTCGGACAGTGGCACCACGGCCGTGGTGGCGCTCATCCGGGGCAAGCAGCTGATCGTGGCCAACGCCGGCGACTCGCGCTGCGTCGTGTCCGAGGGGGGCAAGGCCGTCGACATGTCCTACGACCACAAGCCGGAGGACGAGGTGGAGCTGGCCAGGATAAAGAATGCTGGTGGCAAGGTCACCATGGACGGGAGGGTGAACGGCGGCCTCAACCTCTCCAGGGCCATCGGTAAGCGGGAGGGGGATGCTGGCGGGCCTGGCCTCGGCGGGCCTCAGGAGAGCCATGCTGACAGCACTGCACCCCCAAGGTTACGGGACAGTTTTTAACGAGATGGGTGAAACCTCTTCAGTGTCCGATGGCAGATTTCAGTCTAATTGGAGAAAAAGGCCGTGAAACAGTGGGACATCAGTGGAAAGCAGCATCTGACACACCCCAGGCTGCTGTGCCAGCAGCTGGGTTGTCAGAAAGCACCTCATGTAAACTGTCTCAAAACCAGAGTGCTGCCTTTGGAGCAGGACTTTTCCTGCTCACTGGGTTATTGAGGAATCTTGGTGTGTTGCTTCCTGGGGACCTGGCTTCATGGCAATTTGAGTCCATTTATTTGAGTGTGTACAGAAGGACCCAAACCACTGAAATCATTATCTTAGTGTAAAGATAGAAAAAACACCTCTAGGATGGAATTAAAGGGGTTTATCTAGGGAGACACTGGCATTCCCACCTGCTAATTTGTGGTGGCCCTGGAAGTCCCTTCATAGGATGATTCCTGATAAGCTGCTCGCCAGAGTTGAGGGCCAGTTTTCTCAAGGGAACTCTGAATCATAAAATGAACCCTGGAGTGGTTTGGGTGGGAAGGGGCCTTAAAGCTCATCCAATTCCAGCCACAGCCATGGGCAGGGACACCTTCATTAGCTCAGGTTGTTCCAGGCCCCATCCAGCCTGGCCTTGAACACTTCGAGGGATGGGGCAGCCACAGCCTCTTCAGAGGTGACGGGTGCTGTGTGCTGTTGGCCTGGTGTTGGTTGCCCCAGGAGCTGGAGAAGAGGATTTGGAGTAAAGAGAGGCTGAGCTGGCCAAGACCCCTCTTCCCTGGGCTTGCCAGAGCTTACGCCTGGAACCTGCAAGGGTTCCTCTGCTTTATGGCCCACAGCCTGATCCCAGGTTGTGGGAGCACTGGGAACGCCCCGTGGCTGGGCTGTGCTGCTCGCCGTGCAGGGCAGGCAGCACTGCCTCCGCCCAGACATCTCCCTCCCCACCACAGGGGATCACTTCTACAAGCGGAACAAGAACCTCCCTCCGGAAGAGCAGATGATCTCTGCCTTGCCTGACATCAAAGTGCTGACAATAAACGATGACCACGACTTCATGGTCATTGCCTGCGATGGAATCTGGTGAGTGGTCAGGGAGCCCTTGTGCCTCTGGGGCATGGCTGCTCCAGCCCTTCTCCAGAGCTGGGCCTCAGGAAGGCCTGTTGGACACTGTGAACATGTGCTCCCTTTGCCTGCCTTTCTGACCTCTCTGCTCCGCAGGAATGTGATGAGCAGCCAGGAGGTGGTGGATTTCATCCAGTCAAAGATCACCCAGAAGGATGAGAACGGAGTCCTGCGGCCGCTCTCCTCCATTGTAGAAGAGGTAAGGTGGGGAGCTCTGCTGTCCCTCCAGCTCGGTGCCTGCCTCTGCCCTCCCACTCCCTGAGACAGGTCCCTGGCACTCCAGCCAGTGTCTGACCCCAGGGGTGCTGTCCAGCCAAAGGAGTTTCTGCCCACCTTCAGAAACCTGGGGCTGCCGAGGCCATCTCTGTGCCTTGTCCGGTGGGAACAGCATTTGACTCCTGCACGGGTCTGACCTGGCAGCCCCGAGCCACTGTCAGCTGCTGGAAGGGGCCCGGTGCCTTGGGGCAGTGCCAGTGTGTGTCTGTGCCCTCTGCTGACTCGCCCTGTCCCTCCCCAGCTGCTGGATCAGTGCTTGGCTCCGGACACCTCGGGGGACGGCACCGGCTGCGATAACATGACCTGCATCATTATCAGCTTCAAACCCCGTAACACACACCCTCCTGCTGAGAGTGGGAAGCGGAAACTGGGGGAGGCGGCGGCGCCAGCAGAGGAGAACGGTGGGGACAGCACCAAGAAGGCCAAACTGGAGTAGCAGGGCCCACCTGGGGACTGGGCTGTGCTCACCAGACTCTCGTTTCTTACCCATGCTGAACTCAAGACTGCAAGTCTTGTCCTTTTTTTAGCCTTAGCAGAGGCCTTGTCTGTCCGTGTCGGGGGGTGGGGCGGGTCTGGTTAGCAAGGGCATGTGGCTGTTCATCCGTAACCATTCCAAAGAGGGAGCGAGGACGGAGCCGCCGGCGCTGCAGCGCGCAGTCCCTGCTCGCGAGGAGGAGGAGGAGGATGTCCCCCCATTGTCTCCATGTGGTTGTTGCCATTTCCGTGCCTGTGAATTTCTGTTTGGAGGGAAGAACTTTTTCACTGTTGAGGTTTTTTTAATCTGCACCCGATTATTTAAGGCCCTTTCTCTTTTTATTTGTGAAACAATCTGGTGGTGGTGCTGCTGCCACGCCATATTCGGTTGTACACTTTCAATCAATACTTTTTTCAAACTAAAAGACCAGAAAATACAGGTGTGGTCTTGGTCCTTGGTTCTTTCCTGGAGGGGGAGGTGAGGAAGGTGTGGGGTGGGGAGAACATTGGGTCCCTGTGGTCTTGGAGCACCGCAGGGTTTTGGCCTGTGGCTCCCAGTTTGCCCAGGCTGGCTCTTCTGAGGAGTCTCACACAGAGCAGACGTGAGCCTCTGGAGAAAGTCTGTGTCCCCTCAAGGGACGGGGGTGCCAGTCACACCCCTGAGCTCACCTGCTTATAGCTCCACAGAGCTGCACCTTCTGTCAAGGTGTGTCCCAAGGCAGCTCCTCCCTGATGCACAGCTCAGACAAGGGCTGTCACTACCTGTGGCTGCCCTGGCAGGAGCAGAGTCCACGGGCTGTAGAACGCTGCTGCAAGGGTGGGCTGTACAGGTGGGCTCTCCTGTGTAGCAGGAACGGCCCAGGCACCCAGCAAACCCCCCTTGCTGCCATGGGGCTCTCCCACTGCCCCCTGGACCTCAGGCACCCCTGTCTGACCATCCTGGGACCCCTGTGACAGCCAGGCCAGAGCTGCCACGGCTCTGTGGAGGTGACCAGGGCCTCTCCCTGCACAGCCTCCTGTGCTCCTCTGTTCCTGGGGAGCTGCCATCACTGCACCTGTCAGGCAGCCACAGCAGAACCCCTGCAGCAAGGTAAGGCAAACACCCACAGCTCTGAGGGCCTTTGCTGTGGCACAGGACCCTCCACGGAGCATTTTGACTAAAAATCAGCATGATAAAACATCAACAGAGCGCACAGAAAATGGTCTGAACCCAGTCACTGCCCAATACAGGTTACTAATGTGAGGTCACCACAAATCGGAGCCATTTTGGGGACTCCACAGAAACTGAAGATTCTATCACAAACCTTAATGACCAGGAACAAAGTTTAAACCAAACCCTCTGGAGATGGATGCCTGGCAGCAGGAATGGGATGACAATACATGACAATTGAGACAAACTGGTTTTAATGTCAGCAAGCAAAGCTGCCCCAGCTCAGGCTCTCAGGGCCTGCAGAAATAACTAATAGTTTTGGACTGCTTGTCCCTGTGACTATTCATTCTGTTTATTCAAAATCTGGACTAACCTTGACCAGGACACTGATAGCATGGAGGAAGTGTGAGGTACTGAGCAGCCCCTTTCCCAGAATGATCCTGAGGTAACCCCGCAAGTGAAGCTGTGCTGAGAACAAACCCACCTTTGCAAAGCTAAAAAGTCTTCCTGGGAGGTCTCCTCACGCAGCCCCCTTCCAGGGGAACACAGCAGCTCATGCAGAGCTCCTAAGCATGGAACCAGCCCGAGCAGCAACTCTAGCTGCAGCACTGGGTTGTTTGAGGCTCGGAAGCACCAGACACACAGGGCTGCAGGAGCCCAGCCTGGACACTCCAGACACCAAAGCTGTTGGGACTGGACAACTCACTGCAGAGCCACCAGACAGCGTGGGGAGCTGAGGCCTGGGGCTGCCAGGGAAGGGGGTCAAAGGCACCAGCAGAGGGACAGACTGAACTGCAGAAGCCGAGACAACAGCCCAGGAACAGAAGGGTGCAGTTGCTCTTTGAAAAGGGAAGATCTGCAGTGCAAGGCACTGCCAAAGGCACAACCCCATCACATGGGAATCCCAGAGCAGCTGGAGGAAGTTGTGCAGGTGAGCCAGCTCACAAACCTCATCTCCTGTGGAGACAGGCTGGGACAGCTGGGGATGTTCAGGCTGCAGAAGAGAAGGATCCAGCAAGACCTTAGAGTCACAGTGCCTAAAGGGGTTCCAAGAAAACTGGAAGGACAGGACAACGGGAATGGCTTCCCACTGCCAGAGGGCAGGATTAGATGGGATATTGGGAAGAAATTCTCCCCTAGTGAGGCCCTGGCACAGGTTGCCCAGAGAAGGTGTGGCTGCCCCATCCCTGGAAGTGTTCAAGGCCAGACTGGACAAAGCCTGGAGCAACCTGGTCTAGTGGAGGATGTCCCTGCCCGTGGCAAGGGACAGCAATGAGCTTTAATTTCCTTCCAACTCAACTCCTTTACTCATTCTGTGACTGCCCAGCTCCAAGCAGCTAAACATTCAGAAGCAGCTTTTTCTCCCCAGGATGCTGCAGCAGTCAGAGTGCTGAGGATCCCAGTGCCTGAGACTACACAACCCACCTGGCAAGGGGTCCCCACCTACAGCCCATGGTGTCAGCCCGTGTGCTGTTACCTCCACACTGGCCCCACTGCAGGACGGATCCCTGTAGGGATCAGCACCAGAGATGGGAGCTGGGGGGCTGCTGCCCTCCCCTGACCCTGCAGCCTGCTCTTGGGGCAGATCAGTCGGTACAGGCAGGGCAGAGGCCACGACAGCCGCTGCACCGCCTGGCTGGGCTCTTCCTCACACAGGGGCAGGTGTGACGCCTGTCCTGTACACCAGCGGCCACCAGGGGAGTTTTGCCACAGGAAACAGAGGGACCCTCAGAAAGCAGCTTTATTTCCCAGCGGTGCCTCTGGGCAAGGGGGGGACAGGGCTAGTGCAGGGTGTGGCAGTGCTGGGTACAGCTGGCACCCACCCAGGACCCAGCTCCGGGGCCGGGCACACTGCCACAGGAGGGCACAGAGCCTGTGTGTGGATCAAGACTCTCCTGCTCAGGCCCCCATCATTCGACAGGGACACCCACAGAGCTGCCCCTGTCACTGGTGGCTCCCAGGGAGTCCCCAGAGAGGCTCTGCCCAGACAGGGCACTGCTGAGGCTCTGCTGCCGGGCAGAACGTGGCACGGCTTCCACCGACACCTCCACCTCGATGGTAACACCTTCCCTGCAGACAGACAGCGGCCTGAGGGTGCCCCCTGAGGGCAGGGGCCCAGAGGGGGACATCAGCTGTCCCCGCCCAGCACAGCGGGAGGGGGGGAGGCCGTCTGGAAGGGACGTCCACTCCCCCAGCCCCTCAGCACAGCCACCCTGCTCACCTGTCAGAGGTGTCCTGGCCCTCGCTCAGCATGCTCCCCGCGAGGGCCACCGTGCTGGCTGACTGGCTGTCCTGTCCTGGCCACGCCGGCCCCGGGCGTGGGCTGTGGCTGCTGCTGGGGAGGGAGGCAGCGGGGTCTGGAGCTCCGTCCTCACCCGCCCTCGGGCTGGGGCTGGGCAGCACCGACCACAGCTCATTCACTGGGGAGGAGAGCACGCCGTTCCCACGGACCGCTCCTCGCTGGAGCAGGGAGGGCAGGGCCGGGGCTGCCAGCTGTGGCACTCACGCTTGGCCAGGTTGTCCAGCTCCGCCACGCCGAGGTCTCCGGAGCCGCCCCTGCAGCCCCCGCGGCTCCGGCACAGCGACAGCACCACGGTGCCGTACACGTAGGTGAGCACCAGGGGCACGCCCACACCTGCGGGCACACGAGGGGTCACTGCCAGCCCAGCCCTGCGGCCTCCGCCCCCAGACAGCCCCCCGAGCCACGCCACAGCCACAGCCCCAGTCCCCAGCACGGGCAGCGGCCTCGGCACCCACCCACAGTGAGAGCTGTAATGATCGGGGACACAAAGAGAGAGAGGAGGACGCTGCTGGTGACAGAGAGGCACTGCTGGCACCCGGAGAGGCTGCTCCGCCGGCTCTGGCCCAGCACCTCGAGGACAAGACAGAAAGGTGAAGGGCTCTACAAAGACCTCGGCAGAGCCCCAGGGACACAGCCCCTTCCCAGGCAGAACTGTGCCAGAACTCTTCCTGTGGCAGAACTCCAGCCACAGCCACCCAGGCAGCCCTCCCTGTCCTCAGGGACAGGCAGCCACAACAGCACAGGTGTTCCTGGAAAGCCCCCCTGGAACCCTTGCTCCTTTTGCCCACTCTGACCCCACTCCCCAGGCTGAGCACACCCACACTGGCAGGGCCTGCTGGGGGGCAGCAGAAGGTCCCGGCAAGGAGGGGCTGTGGACTGTCAGGAGTGGCACAGGGATGTGCTGAGGGGGGTCAGGGGTGGCACCGGGATGTGCTGTGGGCAGCAGGGAGCACTGTGGGTCTGTCCAGGCCGAGGGCCGTGGGCTACCAGGCTCAGCAGGGAGCAGGACCACAGGGACTCCAGGGCCACCTGCCAGTACCTTCCTACCCATGTAGATGGGGATCCCGATGGTGATGACAGGGACAGCCACACCCGCAGCCAGGGAGATGACCATGGGCGCCCCCAGCACCATGCCCAGCTGCCAGAGGATCCTCCGGGTCCGTGACCACGGCCTCTTCCCCCAGAAGGTGCAGCCAGAGGGGCTGTGGGGACAGAGCCAAGGCTGAGCGAGGGGCAGGCAGAGACCAGCACAGCCTGGCTTCATGCCAGGGGACATCCATGGGCCCACCAGAGAGCAGGCAGCCAGGTTCCCCCAACCCTGAGCTCCAGCTGCCTCCCACGGGGTGCCAGCAGCCGCCCCCAGCCCTGCCGGATCCAGCAGCACAGACCACCCTGCTCCCCCCGGCTAACCCCACACCTGGGGCAGGGCCTGGCTGCCCCCATCCCAGCCTCTGTCAGGGCCCCCAGCCCCGGCCCAGGACAGTCCCACAGACCCCCCAGACCCTGTCAGGGCCCCGTGGCCCTGCACTGACCTCAGAAAGTGCACATCAGAGATCTCCCGCAGGCAGAGCCAGCAGAAGAGGCACCCACAGACCGTGCAGTTCATGCGGTTGCAGCTCCCATCGTTGATCTTCATGATGAAGGCGCTGCAGCGAGGACAGACCTTGATGTCCTCAGCCTCAGCTGGGGGGAGATAAGACAGGATGGGGGAGCAGGACAGAACAGTGTGCATCCATCCCAGCCCGTCCCAGGCTCTTCCCATCCCACAGGGATCACGGGGGGAGCCAAGGTCCCTCTCCACACCCCGGCCCAACTGGCACGGAGGCTGTCAGAGGGAGCTCTGGATCCTGGCTGCAGCAGCCCCACGGGCAGGAGGCACACGAGTGTGCCCAACCCCAGCCCTGCTGCTCCCACCCTGGGCCAGGGCCTCACCATGGGCCAGCTCCTCTGGCTGGGCCAGCTGTGCCGTGGGGGTGGCCAGGCTGGGGGCCGGCGGCAGGGGCGCACAGGGGCCGTCAGGGTGCCAGGGCTGCCGGCAGTGGTAGCAGAACTCGGTGCCACAGCCCTCACGCCCACAGGTGAGGCGGGGACACTCGGCACAGCCGTGGGCAAAGACAGCGTAGCTGTGGGGAGAAGGCGGTTGGAGCTGGGGGACAGCAGGGTGCCCCCTCCCCGGCACAGCCAGGCCTGGCTCTGGCACTCCCAGTCCCACACTGAGCTGGAGCCTCACCGGCCCACCCTGTCCGGCACGCACAGCCCTGAGGCTCACAGAGTATCCAGCCGAGGACAGACAGACAGAGCAGGCGGGGCTGCACAGGCTCTGCAGCCCGACCAGGACCGGACACTTCCCTGGGCACCCCCAGCCCGACACAAGACAGAGCGATGAGGAACGCGCCGGGGAAGGGCTCGCAGGACACGGGCGCACACCGCTGCGGTGGGAGCGGGCCCACGCCCACCCCCGCGTTCCCGCGTACCTGCAGTCAGGGGCGGGACACCAGCGGGTGCCGGGATCAGCCACCAGCAGCCGGCGCAGCAGGAACTCCTCGTACTTGTCGCGGAGGGCGGGCTCGGGCAGCAGGCGGTGCACGTCGGCGGGCTGGAGCGCGGCGGGGCAGTGCGGGCAGGACACGGGCAGGCGGCTCTCGCTGACGGCCAGCCGCAGGTACCGCTGCAGGCAGCCCCAGCACGAGCGGTGCGAGCAGGAGGCCAGGCTGGGAAAGGCCTCGGGGGGCTGGGGCAGCAGGCACAGGGGACACTCCTCCAGCGCCTGGCCCTCGCCCAGGGGCAGCACCACGCGCGTCTCCTCGGGTTCCTCTGGCTCCGGCTCCGGTCCTGGCGGTGTCTGCCCCCCGACGGCCTGCGGCTTCCGCCTGAAGCAGCCCAGCAGCCGGCGGGGCCCGGGCACACGCGTGGGCTGGTCCATGGTGGCTGCCCCCGGCTGCTGTTGGGCTACGGAGGGCAGCGGGGAGGCGCTGGCCCTGGGGCAGCCCCCATGGCCCGGCTCCTACCTGAGCCTCGCCACCGGTAACAGCGGACCCGTGCCCAGCTCAGCCGGCGCCGCTCGGCCTGCGGAGGAATGCTCCTGAGAGCGAGCCCGCGCCCGGGCAACCGCCCCGGCACCCAGAGGGGCCCGAGAGCACCCTGCCGACAGGCCCCAGCCTGTCCTGCCTCCCTCGGCTCCGTGTGACAGCGCCAGCGCCCCAGAGCTCCCACATCCCCGGCAGCACCGCGACAACAGGCACAGGGGAGGTGACACCCAGCCCAGCCCA
>VXBQ01014500.1:56097-75365 GCA_013400175.1 Phainopepla nitens
AGTCACTGACAATTATACGCCATTAAATTGCATTAACATGATTGCATACTTAAAGCCCGATTTATTATAAATATATAAAAAACAAGATTATATTGCCTTATATTTCTTTGCAATGAATCAGCATTTATTTTGTGTGAGTTAAATTTGTTTCATTAGGAAAGACCTATGGGCAAACTGAACTTAATAGCAGAACTTTCTTCTACATTCCTTCATTGAAAAGAGCAGCAAAAGCATTGACAACAAACTGCTATAGGACTTTATTTCATGGTCTGAAATTTAAATCCTAAAACAAAACTCCACAGCTCATGTATCTTCTATTCTTGGGTGAAAACCTAACAAAAATCAGTTAAGTTCTCAGTACATGGATGATTTCTCGTTTTTATTGTACCTATGCAAGGAAACAGTGTCTGATGTCAATCCTCTTGCACCTGTATTGCAGGTAAAACAAGAATATCACTTCACATTCGGTATGAATAAGGAATCTAATAGTACCTACTTTATCCCTCTTTCCTCACATAATTTTAAAAATAACAAATGGAGAAGAAACTTTGTCAAAGAACTAAATAAAAATACAGACATCCGTGGTATAAAAAGACACTTAAAAAAAATCCTTTCTCCTTCAAAATGTAATACCAAATATATGGCCTCAGAGATGGAATCTTAGCATCATAAATATTAATGTGTGTTAAAAACATATGGTAGCACAAGTAAATAGATGCCACTTTCACACCCTTTTTTTTGTAGGGGCTCACAATGCCATTTTCTTTTGACAGATGTCCAGTGTTTCTGTGTATGCTAAACATGCATGAGCTGTCAAACAGAAAGAGTAAGTGGGAATAGAAACACTGTAACCAAATTTTTTAGTGACATTTATGCATTTCCAACCTAGCTTTAGACCTTTCCCCATCAGTGTTTGAATGAACCAGTATAGAAAACTATATTCTGATCTTATTCTAGATAACTCAAATGATTCACATTTTACTTCACATGGGCACTGTTATTAAGTTAAAAATATGTCACGTTTCATATCTCACAATATTTAAAAAAATAAAATCCGGAGAACCCAAATAGAATGTTTTATATAAAATATGCTGCTTTCCAAAAAAAAAAAAAAGGTCATATTTGTTTTTAGAAAATAAAGCCTATTTCCTATCATTATACTTTCTCCTTTCAAATAGTCCAAGATAACCTCTTTCTTTTCTTGATAATTTATCCTTCCTGCTAGTTTTTCTTCCCTTCACATTGAGAAATCTGCAAAGAAAAATAACATATCCTTACCTGTACTGCAGTTAATTACAGGAAAAAGACTCTTAAGATTTCATATTCCGTCCTGCTTTTTTGAAATAATGTACCAAAGTTTAAACTACTGCTTTAAAAAAAACCACAAAATACATAACACGAGCCCCGTAAGGTATCTAAAACTGTGTGTGTGAAGACATTATTCTCTATTAAAAGTCTTCTGCACCACTGACCTTGCTGGGATTAGTTATTTGTGCAGATACTTGAAAATTCTCTCTCCATATAATGTAAAATATGAGGTCTTTATATCCTCGATGGATACTTTGGAGGGTGACTGAAAGGACTTTATTTCCCAAACAGACTGTCTCCATTGATTGCGTAAAAGGTCTGGATTAATAAACTAGCTGCCTGGATTACTACAAGGAGAAGCAGTAACCTTTGCTCACTTCATTTAACATACATCTGTTTGTACAACAGTGGGGCAAGTCCACACAGAGAGCAATTCCATCAAGGAAACTATGGATTAGTTGTTCAGTTCTTTTGGTTTTTTTGGCCTTCAGCGACTACATCCCCTTAGCTTTTTGCCTACTGGGAGACTGGCAGTGTTTAGCTGCCTACATTAGATGCTCATGCCGGGCCACTGAACGCACATCTATTCTACCATGTCAAACAGCTCTCATCTGTAGAGAGAAATACTTGGTGCTGAAGGTCTGGAATTCAGAGCAGATGCATTTCAGATATTTTGCTTGTCCATTTTCACTTTGGATTAAGTACGGTTCTCGTACTGTAAAGTCTTACAGCTTTGTATCACACATAAGGAATCCAGTTTGTGCTTTCTAGTGTTCCTAAATTCAAAGACACCTAAACTGATCAGGAGATTTGCTTTGGAAAGCAAACCCATTATTAGGTATGTGTACATATTCTTTATTCTTTTCATCTGTAATATAGTTGATCACCTGTATTCACTGAAACAAACAAACAAACGAACAAATACTAGTTACTACTAGTTAAGTACTATTGATCTTAATAATGTAAAGACTGAATAAATGTTTGGACACATCCACTGAATATATTTGATCTTACGGTGATGTAACATATGTATTCTTCAAATACGTAAAAACTGAAAACCTAAAATGAATAGACAAGTAAATTAAGGCATCCAATTTCATAAAGATTCATAGCAGCATTTCCAAAAGTTAAGATTTTTTGGTTTATTTTAACTTTGTCCATTAACCAAAAATATCAAGGCATTATTTCAGCTCAGTAAATATTTTTTAATAAACACAAAAGATTTTGAGTGTTTTCACTACTAAAAGAAAAGGTAATCTTAGAATGGAAAGCAAGTTTATACTTAAGTAAAGAAATAATTCAGTTTTCTTTCAAACCAAAATATTTCACAGTATTTTTATGCTTATGTTCACACAAAATGGGAAAATGAATTCATGTGATGCTTTATTCAGATGTATCTATTATTTTTTGGTAAAAAATATACATTTCTTGTTTTAAAACCCATGAAAGTTTGAAAAACATTAATCAAACAAGCTTAGATACACTTGTAAATACATAAACAGTTTATAGTGATCCCGGAACATCACAAATAAAAGTAGTCATATTAAAATCCTCTTTAAGTAAAGAATGACTCACATACAAACCTAACTAAAGAATGAAATAACTTAAAGAGTATGATACCACACCTGTTTTTATTTTGTTTCTTACATTCCTCTTAAGCCATGTCATCAATGTAGTTTTCTGGCTTAATTGTATATTCATGCATATTTATGGTCTAATGATCAGTCAGCAAATTAAAACAAAAAGCAAAAATTTTTGAACAAAAGAGCTTCATCCGCTGCCTCTGCTGAAGAGCCTCTACTCTGTTTTTTGGCAATAGCATTGTTCCATGCAATAATGTGAAAACCAACATATTTAATCTGAAACGAGATTGTCATATTTGCAAATATTTATTTTCATGGTATAGGGCATCAGTCACCCATTAATTGTACTGAAACATAGCAAGAAAAAGGAGTGGCTCACATCACCAAGAAATTTGCTATGCAGTAGTTCTGGCATGTGTCGAAGTAACAACAACAAAACTGAAAAGCTGTTTTTTGGTGAAATGCTAAAAAGAGATCATTAAGGCATGAAGAATTTGACAAGCCTTTTATAAATGATTAAAACCATCTGCAAGATGAAAAAAAAGAATTTACGTAGCCTGAATTTTTCAAAGTTGTCTGTGAGACTTTAGAGGGAGCTAGGTATCCAGCTTAGGAAGCTTTGAAAATTCTGCTTTTTTTTTTAGCAGACTTTTTTCCCCTTTTTTTGTTTTTTTTTTTTTTTGGGAGGGAGAAATAGCTCTCTTAGAGTGTTTTGTACGTTTGATACAAAATAGAGATGAGGTAGCTTTCGTGTACAAATGTGTTAACTCCCATGGAGTTAACTACAGCAGGGGAAAAAGACTGTTGATGTCTGCTTTATGAAGTAGAATATACCCAGCGTAAAGAGAAAATGTAAAATGTGACGATGCACTTCTGCAGGAAACAATGCTGTGTGCTACTGCTAATTTTATCACAATACAAATAAAAGCACTTCTGTTTCCTATGTGCTGTGGAATTGTTTTCAAGCAATGTATTGTTTTGAAATATAATAGATAAACCATAAAAGAAAACATAGAAAATTACTACAGAATACATTTAAGTGAAAGGATAGCTTTGGACAGCAGTTATGTGGGCTGAACAAAGCCAGGTTCTTAGATCCCAATAAATGAAACAATCCTTGTCTTTATCACATTTGCCGTCTCCCTTACTGGAATCAGTCAAGTCAGTCTTAAGATTGTTTGTGGTCTATGTCAATGAACAAAGACATTTTTATCAGTTCTATTCTCACTCATTACATGCAAATCAAGTTAACTAATTTAATCTTATCCAACTGCATGCTATCTAATTATCAGTTTAACCTGGCAATCAACATGGCAGGATTGGATTCCTTGGAAAACAGAGAAGAAGATTGTCTGCAAAAGTGACCTAGAGAATAAAGGAAAAGATTTCTAAATTCTTGAGGAAGAGTTGTGTGCTAGGAGGAGAGCACCTGGCATAAGCCATGCTGTTTCACAAAATGATCTGAAATCTGTGTAGAGGTACAGAAGAAAGACTGTAAGTACAAGGAAAGAGTTGGGCTTCTACCGTCTCAAGAAAGTATCTCACAATTCTTGGAAGACTCTGAATAAACCTAAAGTATCTTAATCTTTCTTCTAACCATCATTCAGTTCTGTCAATATCCAATCATTTTTTGAAATACTGTATAAACTATCATTTCTCCATCATCAGTGAGCTATGAGGCTCATTATTTTAACACTCAAATTTTCCCAACTAGCTGAGTGTCCCGCAGAATGCCTTGCAGATTTAAGTGGTGATAATTTTTAAGCTATTTGATAGCTCTTGGCAAGATCTGCAACCCCATGGAGAGGGGAATCAACACTGGAGCAGGTTTGCTGGCAGGACTTGTGATAATGCGATAGGGGACCCACACTGGACTTGCCTGTTCCTGATGGACTCTCACCTGTGTAAGGGACTCAGAGTCGAGCAGTTAGTGAAAAAACTGCAGCCTGTGGGAATGACCCACGCCAAGAAGGATCATGGAGGAGTGTCTCCTGTGGGAGATACACCACACCGGAGAAGGAGAAGAGCTGAGGAATTCCCCACTGATGAGGAATGAGCAACGGAAACAATGTGTAATGAACTGGTGCTAACTTCCATTGCCCATCCTACTTCGTCACTCAGAGGAAAGAGGGAGAGAAATTGGGAGGTCAGGCAAGCCTGGGAAGGTGTTTTCAAGTTTTGAGTTAATTTCTCATTATCCTACTCTGATTTGATTGGCAATTAACTAAATCAATTCTCCAAAGCAGGGTTTATTTTGCCTGTGCTAGTTGATGAGTGATCTCTGACAGTCCTTATCTTGACCCACGAGCCTTTGATTGTATTTTCTCCCCTGTCCAGTTCAGAAGTGGAAGGTTAGAGCAGTTTGGTGGACACACAGCATTCAGCCAAGGCCAGCCCACTCTAAGTGGGTCTATTCTGAATACCTTTTACAAAAGTGTGCCTATCAGAAACAGTAACACTAAAGATCCAACTATACCACCACCAGTTTACCCAGCAGTGACAAAAAACTTCTTCCATAAATGTCTTCAAAATAAAAGGCTTATAAAAACACTACAGAAAGAACTGGAACTATGAAATAATACAGTGGAATAATACACTTCTGTCACAACAACTCTTCTGTGTTAGAAGGTCATACTATATTGTGGATATGTCACTACCCTTCATATGATGTTATATTCAAAAGAATTTCTTGACAATTGTGTCTGTTAACTGAGAGTGTCTTTTTTAATCTCCAATTATATGGAGTCTATGGAAGTACTGTGTTCTTCTAAGCTCCAGAATCACAGAGAACTCACCTTAACAAGCATGTTTTTTTAAGGAGTGTGACCAGAAAATTATTCTTTTTTATTTCCAAATTATAATTCTCTTTCCACACCAGAGATATATATCATTTGAGCATATTGAAATGCCATCTTAAGCTGTAACAAATCCATGAATAAGGTTCATAGTCACACACTGAAGAGAAAAATCTCTAATGACAAAGAAGCAGATATACTAAGTAAATTGGGTATGAAGCTACTGCCATGTGCTAAAGAAAAATAGACAGTTCAAGAAAAACCTTTCTTTCATAGTCCAAGAATAAGAACATTTTAAAATATAGATAGAATTGTACTATTTCATATATAAAACTGCACATTATTAATACATTTAGTTAACATAATTTCTTTGTAATTAACTATATTTTTAAAATTTGTATTTAAATCATATATGTACCTTTAGTTAATTACATTATACAGGTATACACCTCGTGATCTCACTTAGCCTACCAGAACAAACATAAGAAGAATGTGAACATAAAGAAATACTTCAGGAGTACCAAGTCAAATACAACACCTTCCTAATACTGCAACACCCTTTTCTGTTTTTTGTCAATGGGACATTAAGTTTGTACTTGTTTGTGCCCATGTTTTTTAATTATAACTTATTTATAAATGAGGGTAATCTTATGGTAATTTTTAGATGTCTTCAACACCGTGGCTGGATTCTTATTACAATGCAAGGGGCATAAATATATGCTCTTTGTTCTTGTAGTTTTCTTTTTTAACTATTTTCAGTACTACATGCATACGCAGATGTTCAATGGCTTTTGCACAAAATTTACTTGTGGTAGGAAAGAGGCAGAATTTTGAATACAACTTTTCTTTATTTCTCAGTGCAAAATATCCCTCATCATGTAATTACCATTTTTTTCCCAACTGAACGCTATTCAAAAATTTCCATGGGAAAATGTCAGTTTGTCCAGTGTCTAGGAGTACAAAACAGAATTATGAAGAACTGTTTGGTTATTATGTGAGTTCAAATCACGCTTTTCTCAACTGAATCTTTAGTGAGACGGCTTGCAAAGAGTGTCACTGCACCAGGTTGCATACATTAGTTGATAACAGCAAACTAATCCAAACTTGCCTCAAAGCTGTTGAGCAACCTTCTGGATTTATCCTACCTCTTGTCAATTTTGTATTTTCATTGACAAGAGCATTTTCAAAAGCGCATTATCATATCAGGAAATCATGTCCCACATGCATTCTGTCCATTTTGGGACCATGATCTTATAAATAGATGTACTACTCTGTTTATGAGAAAACACGAAAGGGAAAGCAAGTGTACTTAGAAATAGAGCTGACATATCCTCAACTTTAGAACCAGCTTAAAGGTATCACTTTATTATGATGCATGAATAACTTTATAAACAGATTAGTGAACTACAGATGTAAATAAATCGATTTGCATGTAATCCTTGCAAATGAAAATTTGCCTATCACACTGACTAGCTAGGCAGTCAGATGTTGAAAGATTAGTCTGCTAAATGAATGCATAAACCCAAGTGCTTTTTTCAATTAAAAGTTGTAATAATTTATTACTAACTACCAAATAATAAGAATTCAGCAGAATTTATAAATGCATTAACTAAATAGAAGACAGATGGTATTGTTTTTTTAGGGCCACAGTCATCTCTTGGGTTTACAAAGCTCCTGGGAATGCTTTGCAGACTTTTTTCATCTTATTTTAAGATTTGTCTTTGTCCAACTTTTGGGAAATACTTTCATATACAAAATAAAGAAATTATAGAAATGTATAACACATCAACAATCAACCTGACTGGTATATAAAATAGGCAATTATTGATTACTAAAGTGACTCAATGTTTATAAGAATTTAATGCAAACAATTATTTAGGGAAATCTACATAAGAAAACACCATCAACTGATAAGCTGCTGTTTTCTGCAATTTGGAAATTATTAAGCTAAGTTTTTTTCAAGATTCAATTTTTTTTCAGCACAGAGAATTTTTTGTACATTGAACAGACAAACACAAATACACACACGCGCGCGCGCACACACACACACACACAAAGAAATCTGCCCCAATTCTGCATCCTGTAATGAACCATGATAGCATCAGCTCAGTCAGTTTTCACAGGACTCAATGTAATGATCCACCACCAGTTCTCTAAAAGCCAAGCTTTTGGTATCTAACCACTTTCCACTAAATATAAGGGCAGTCTTTCCAATGTTTCCTCTCTTAGTGTCCTGTATTTACATGGATGAATTTAACTTTCTTCCTAGTAGCTGGTATAGTGCGGCATTCTGGATTTAGGATGAGAATAATTTTGATAATGCATTGAAGTTTGAGTTGCTGACAAATAATGCTTACCATAAGACAAGGACTTTCCAGCTACTCACACCAGCCCTCCACCAAAAAAAACTGGGAGAACCCAAAAAGCTAGGATGAGACATGACTAGGGCAGATGACGCCCAAGAGACCACAGGGATATTTCACATCACACAGTATCATGCTCAGCATCTGAACTATGGGACTAGCTGGTGAGGGGGCTGCTGAGGCTGAGGAACTGGCTGGGCATCCATCAGTGCAGGTGGTGAGCAACTGCAGAATGCATCCTTTGTTTTGATTACTATTGTTGCTGTTCTTCTTGTTGAAGTTATTATTATTATTGCTCCTATTACTGCTATTATTACCATCATTCCCTCCTTTTCTGTCCTATTACACGGTCTTAATCTCAGCCCAGGGTATTGTTTTTTCTGTTCCTCATCCCACTGAGAGCAAGGGGGTAGTGAATGAGAATCGGGGGATGTTTAGATGCCTGCCAGTTTAAACTCTGGCACTTCTTTAGTCTTCTCCTTCTTTGTCCAGACAGCCGAATCACACAATTTGTCATTCTTATGAAAAGGAAATGTCACTGCTATGTAGGTGCCTGAGCAGATTAAAGTAATAATGTATAGCCATTGTTATGTTTTAGTATCAAAGCATTTCCAAACAGGTTTAAACACACATACATATTTATATTTCTGCAAGTGTAAATCTATATACATATATAAAAAATCTACGTAAAAACCTTTTTTCGGAACTAGAATAATACTCAGCATTTTTTCAGGAATAAGAAGACATAACAGAACTTTGTATTGGCTTTAATTTTGCCTTGTCTTACCAGTCAATAGACAGTCATTTTAAGATTTTTTTATGCTTAGGTAATTCTACGTGATTCCCAAAGGGACTGTTCAAGTTTCCTTCTTTTTGTAAGAAAGGTTTACTGACTTTGAAGTTGAACTGACTGCTGACAAGGTGCTCAAAAGACCATATTAGTTATCCGAAGATGGTGTTAGACAGTTGAGATTTTTCTTCTTTATACATGAACAAAACATTTTTTACAGGATACTCTGTGAGGAGAAGCTGTTGTGTATGTTCACCTACAGGAAGGTACCTCTTTATATTGGTCTGTATATGGGTTCTTCATGCATTCATTTTTATATTTTATGTCAGTTACTCTCACTTTGTTCTGTACAAATTCTTTTTCATCAGAACACCAAAACTTAAAAGACCTACAACAGCAGTAAATTCATTAAAGATTTTATTAAGTCAGCTAGTCATCAGGTACCATTCATCAACTGCACACACCTTTCTGCTCTATTTTTGCTAAATGCATCTTCTTTGGAATTTAAATTATGACAAAAAAGTGGCTGACTAATCCGAATTTCTCAATTTATTCATGTTCAATAAAAAGCTGTTCATCAGCTTAAACTCAGCTATGAGTTCAAATCAAATTTAAACCACCTGGGAGTAAACAAAATTGCTCTTCTTCCCTAGCACGTCAGCTGCAGATAAAAATAACAAGCATATTTCCAAGGAGCTCAAGATTCTAAACCTGTGTTTCTACCAACAGATTTTACTGAAATGATTTAACGATTAGAAAGAAGCACCCTGGGTGCATTTTAGATTAAATATTTTGATCCATGATTAAAGAGGACAGAAAGAAAAAATAGATGTAGGGTCCTATCTGGAGATTACAAAATGGGTTTGCTTTTCAGTAAAATCAGTATTAACTAAATAGTCATTGCACACAAATTTTAGATATGCTGTCATGTTTGCTTAACTATCTTTCAGAATCTTCTTCATCTTCTCTCTCTTCTATCTTCCTTTCATTTATGGACCATATATAGATCTTTAACTAGAAGAACAAGATTACTGAGATTATTGGAAAAGCCACATGTGAGATGTAAGGCCTTGGCTATAAAATGCACAAATTAAAATATTTCTTAGCTAGCTACCTATCTAATTAAATACTATTTTGCCTAAGTTCTGTTTGATTTTGACAAGGCCATTCTATTTCAAACCCCAGCGAAAGGTCTCCGGGATTGGGAAAGCCAGTTGTCAGGACCATTTTAGGCAGATAAATCACTTATTCATCAAGACACCTCTGATACAGTGCAGCACTCTACACCGGACTCTTACTGCTAAGAAATTGTTATCTGTGAAGGAGGCAGGAGGTGCTCATTCACTGCAGGAGCTGCTCTCAGGCTCAGACCATTATTCTTGGGACTTACCTGAGCTGTACTGAAGGTGTGCCTGAACATGTGCTCTGTCAGTCTAAATTGACACAGACAGCTGAACTATTTTGAGGCTTGACACTGGATCTACTCTGTCTCTACAGAACTGATTGGCACCAAATTGTCACTAGTCCTGCTTTGCTCTGCATTTAGATGTTGCAGAACTCTGACCTTGACCTTACAGTCATTGTCCTTCTGCTACTACTTGTTCCTGCCTTATCTTCACTTCTTAGCAGCTATTCCTAATGCTCATTTTTTTCAAATTGTTAAATTATAAGTAATATATTTTTAGGTAAAGTACAGTGATTATGAGATTTTGTTCTTGCATAGAGTACATATAAGGTTAGAATCATTCCACCTCACTTGCTGTAAATCATTGATTTTGTATGTCTTGGTATAGGTAATGGGTGATAATGAAGTCCACATCTGCTAGCTAGTGTGTCCAAAGTTGCTGAACCTGAATTGCAGAAGACTCTCCTATGTGACCACACTCCTTCATACCTGACAAAGATGTAACACAATCTCCTTTGTTTTTATCTGGAGATGTGTGTCTGCCTCAGAGTTAGTCAGAATTTTTCTTTGCTGTATAGTCATATTCTTAGAACAAAATACAAAATGCATTGTTTTTGAGAAGCAAAAGGTGAGCCAACAGTTGCAGCAGCTATAGCTTCTGTCTCCTTGAATGAGTACTCAAGGACTAGGATGTACCGCTAAGCAGATTTTATGAAAGATGGTATGAAATTAAGAAGACTTCTTTTATTTTTTACCTTTTATATAATCTTCCTGCTTGAAAATTCTTTCAACGAAGGTGAAATCTGTTATGCTAGAGTTGTAAAGCTGTATTTCTGACAGAGTTCATAATACTGCAGCTCTGAAGGATTCTAGCAAAGGTCTCAAATCAATAATCACTAACTAAATGTTAAGGGACATTGACTCTTATACTGGAAAAAATATAAAACACAGGAAGAGCAAGAGAAGAGAAAAATGCCATCAGTTACCTATCAGATAAATGGCAGAGATAAGATCAGAATTCATGTGATATTAAATATAGTTAGTCAAAAATTTAGATAAATTATTTTCTTTCATTCAGAAATGATCAGTGTCAATGAAATCTTTATCAGAAGGAGTTTTGAAGTTGGTAAATTGAAAAATCTCTTTTGCAATTTCATAGTATTATTGTAGTGAAAGCCAACTACCCATTGTGGATATGAAACAGTCTGGTCATTAATGCCCTGGTCACTTCTAAGGTGGATTTTCACTTTTGCTCCAGGTGGGAGTAACCTGAATTTTGATTTCCCATAGCACAAACGTTGTTTAAGGTCTAAGGTAAGCAAAGATTTTCTGAACTTTCACAGATTATATTTATCCAATACAACGTGGGGAGATAGTAGATTTTGCTAATTAAAAATGTAATGCCAAATTGACATATTAACACTTATTCAAATTGATAGTGAGTGTTTCAAACTGAGTAAATAGCA
Organism: Phainopepla nitens; assembly: GCA_013400175.1. NCBI lineage: Eukaryota > Metazoa > Chordata > Aves > Passeriformes > Bombycillidae > Phainopepla > Phainopepla nitens. Next base: position 67,808 of record VXBQ01014500.1, read on the forward strand.
AGAGCTTTGAATACAATCAAATAGCAATTTATCAAAATCAAGTAATAAAAACATGCATGGTATTAATGTCTGCATATGTGTGTGTGTGTATATATATATGTATATATGTATATGTATATATGCATCAGTGTCATTTTAGTGACTGACCATAGAAGAATTTTTAGCATTTAATTAATGATACACCATTTATTCTGCCTATTTACTTGAGTGTTTTTATTACAAATTTAAATAGAGACCTAAATATTTATTGAGGTCTGTAAGTTATCTTGCTCATGATTTTAAAAGAAGCCAATTCTTTATGATGTTTAACTCTTCGAAGCGCAGAAATCAATACAAAACAATTAGGAAAAATTTTTCTCAGCTGAAGAAAAACCATTATTTTTGCAGAGAACTGCAAGAACAGCTAGCACCTATGGGGCTATTCAGCAGAGTTTTACATAATTTTGAAGTTAAACTTGCTTACTTCTAGATCTGATATTAATGCTAATCAGTCAACAGTAAAATACATGTTTTTTTAAATTCTCCTGAATTACTGAAATTATGATCAGATATTAATTTAATAATGAAACGCAATTTTACGAGCCAGCACACATTCTATCAAAATCAACCTTGTTCCCAGAGAAGACTAAACTGAAGATCAGCTATTTCTTGTTCTCTTCAAGAAACCAATAGCAAAAAGGTAACAAATGTAAGAACTCCTACAGAGAGGTCGAGTAATTCACTCTAAGTTATGATTTGTTTACTATTAGATTTATTTCCTATTAGAAAGGAGTTGTAGAAGCTACACTGAAGTGACTTTTGAAGGATAGTGTTCACAGACAGCCAGTGGCATTCAATCTATTTGATCAAATGTCTACACAAATCTGACCATGGCTTGATCTTGAAAAATGCTTTTGCTTTAGTTAAGTGGTAAAAGGTAGTCTCAATTTGATAAGGAATGTCCTCATTGAAGTTATCTTCAGTTATGTTTCCTCAGTACAATCGTTTTGATTTGTAACAGAGTCCTAGTAATAGTTAATGAATGAAATACTGAGTTATCTTTTAACTCTTTTTTTATAGTTACTGGAAATTGTTTCATAAGTGGCCCACATGCACTAAGCATTACTTCAAAGAATTCCTTAATGGTTCTCCCTTTTGCCCTCTTCTTTAATATTTTGTGGAAATATACAGACACCTTGAATTTGAGTAACAATCTGATATAATTTTTCTTTAAAAACATCTATTTATAGGTGACTAGAGTGAACGAATGCACAGCAAATATGTAGCCTAAGGGCCAGCTCTATCCTCTCTTCAGCTTCAAAGCATATGCCTAAAAGTCATCATGTTTATGGACTTTATAAATAGAGCCTACTTCAGTAGGTGAGCAGATATGCTTTCTTTCAAACCCATCATTCTGAAAATACGTATATGAATTATGTCAAAACTTAACACTTCAACTTGCATTACATCATATCCCCAAAATGAGGTGTCATAAAACAGAAATATTCTGCAATATAAATGTGAAGATCAGCCATCTTAGAATATATACATTACATTAAAATCATAGAATTCCTTAAAAATGCATTAATACATTTGTCTCATTCCAATTTTAAATTATTTATCTCTGTGTTTGCTACTTCTATGGATGAATATTCATAAAGAACACCAAATACATTCATATTATTTTTCTCTCCAATGATAATAGAATTACATATTGAAATTTTTGTGAAACAAGATTAATGCTTTAAGTAAAACTTTATTTGTTTAACCCACCAAACCACATTAATGTTCCTGTTTATGTATGTAAGAGAAATTAATGACATATTCTTGAAAAAAAAAATGCTTCTACTTATATTACCTTTTTTATTATTCAGTGAAAATATGTTTCTGTTCAAGACACAAGCAAAGGAATGGATACTTCTGATCCCCAGACACCATAATCTGAACAAGACAAGGTGATCAGATGTCATTTTGACACATCTCAGAGCACGTAGATGCCCTGTATATGCTCCTCTGAAGAGTAAAAAGCTGATGTTTGATTAAATTTCTGTTACATGCTACACTGCCAAGACAGATGTGTCTTAATTCCCCTTTCTCTAAAACCTCTGTCTCTGATTTATACTCATGAGGGAGTCAAGAGGATTCTGTCCCTCTTGTGTACGTGAAAAGAAAAAATTTGGAGAGAATCAAGTGAACCCTGGATGTTCACAGATGACACTGCCAGTTAAGAAAAACTTCCAAGCATAACCTTTAAAGGAATACACGTTTTTAAGCAGATAGATTTCTTCTTTATCCATTTACATGTAATATGTAAATGGATTAAGAAGAAATATGTTTTTTCTACTTATTGTGATAGAGAAAAAAAAAGACAGAAAGAGTTCTACAAATCAACGTATTATTAAAGAAAATATTTCTGGGGTTTTTTTTATTATACCTGGAGAAAATTCCTTCCATCCCATACCCAGGGAATTATGGTATCATTTGCTGGTTCCAAACCCCACCAAAGCAAAATAGGATTTTATTTCAGGGATATTAGTGAGAGAAAGCTTTGTCTTACTACCTACTGTCAGTTTTAGTATCTTTGCAAAGATGGCAGAATTGTGTATTCTACATAAATTACAGTCTGTTATTGGTACTATGACATGTTTTTTCCAGTTACATCCTGCTGTCTTGGCAGTACAACTCTATTGTGGCCTACTCATGTGCAATTGTACTTGTTTTTCACCTGCAGTGCATTTGATTACTAAGATCTTTTTAAGCACATTTTTGTAGATAAAAACATGAAATTTTGTCTGAATTTTTTGTTTTATATAATTATAAAGAGCAGCATATACAATCTTCATGCTGGAAAAAGCAAGAGCTGAAGAAGAATGAAATTACAACTGACTATCACTTCAATGAATACTTTTACACTAAAAATAAAAATATCTACTTTCAATATTGTAGACATGTTTCAACTTAGAACTACAAAGTGTAAACTCCCCTAAGCTTCATTCATCTACACCCTTAATATATTTAACAGAACACACCATACAGCAGATTTGATGTTCATTGCACAATCAAAGCACACACTTAGTGAAATGACTGGGCTACTTTATAACACTGTGCACACAGGAAGATTACTTTATTTATTATTTATCACAGCTTCTGCTGTAATATATTTTAAATATAAGATTGTAATGACTGTTTACTTCAGCCCCACAGGGTGATTCTCTGTTAACCACAAGGCATTCTCATACATACAGATGGTTGATGAGAAGAAAGGACCTTTCTTTTTCTCTGAAACAAATAGGTTTACAAAAACCTTGAAGCCTGTGCTACAACATTCATTCTTCTTTCATTGACTATTCTGAACTGTACTTTACATCTCAAAGCTATGCTTACCCATAAGTAGTAGAAAATTATATTTATGGCATGTTTTTCATCAAATACTTTATTATGACTTTTTAAAAATAAAATCCATATCAAAATAAAGCAAAATATGGCACTTTAGGTCTAATAGGCCAACGATACTTAACATGAGTTTATTGTTACAGTATATTCACCAAAAAAATTAATGCATTTATTGTCTTTTTGTGCTGTGATTACTACTATCAGCCCCAGCAGTAGACCTTCCTACTTTTCTTTGACTTTTGGCAGCTTCCTTGACACAGTAATAATCTTTTGGGTATGTTCCTTATTGGGCTGTGCGGTGAACTAAACAAAAAAAGGGAGAAAACATTGAGCTGCTTCATCTGATGATGCCACTGGAAGAAATGCCTAACCTGCCTAAATCAACTAACCTGCCCAGTAACAATATGATGCATATTTTCTGTTCTCAGTTGAGCACAGCTGAATAAAACTCTTGCTGATTCCTTGAACATCAGAAGAGAGTGAAACCTAGAAGACTTTAGGAACCATAGCCAGTTAAGTCACTGCAAACATCTTCATTCCGAGGTGAAATGGAAATAAATGTACAAATGAAAAAGAATGAAAACATCTTCAGCACAGTAATGTAAACCATAAAAAACACATCTTTTTAAATAGAATTTTATGATGCCTTCTAATGCTGACTGCAGAAACCATTTAAAGTACCCATGAAAATAAATTACAAAGTGCTTGCTATTTTTTTCAACTATTTTATGGAAATTAAACTTTTTGCTAACTACATTTATAGTGGATATTTTCCCATACTGGTAGAACATCACATTCAGCAAAGATTTTCTTTGAAAAAAATAGGAAACAGTAATGTTACTTTAATGATACATCTTTTAGTGAGTAATTGTTGCTATTGTTCTCTTTCCAGGGACTGTAGTTCTAAAGTTTGTTTACATCCCCCCAGGAGTAGCTTGCTGCTAAAAAAATATGTCTTGGTCTGTGTTGCTTTCTTTCTTAGTTACTTGTTCCTATTTCTGCCTCAGTTTCTGTGCAGTAAGTTTATCTTACTGAAGTGCTCTTTTGTTGTTGCTTTTGCCAACAGCAGGGACAGAGTTGGGATGTAGTGGGGAATGGGAATACAGAGTAGTATAGTTAACTGTTCTTTGTAACTGATTCCAGTGCTAGAACAGACATAACCAAAACCTGAGGGTTTGTATGAACTTGTAACTTATTTAATATATATTTTTATATAAATATATAAACATACACGTATGTATTTTTTATCCATAGAGTTACACATATTAATTTGTAGAAGTATGCCTGTTCAGCTTCCAATAAATGATTTGAGCTTTGCTCAGCATCTGCCAAATTTTATTTCAAATACAACCCAGTTATACAATCTCTAAAATTAAAAATCAAAACTGAATGATGAACTCATCTGAAGAAAAAACACTGATATGAAACTCCATCACAAAACCAAGAGCTGAAAGTGATTGAAAGCTTCAAGGTTTAAAAGCTTGGGAAGTGTTTGGTAAAGTAATGTGCTTTTATACATTGTCAAAGGTCTTAAAAACCCTGCAGTGGGAAAATTTGAACCTGTAGACAATCAGGGATGTGGAAGACAATTAATTTAAAAGTTAAGTTCTATATAATTAATGTGATATTAGGGAACACAATCTGAGATTTCCAGTTCTATTTCTCTTTCCTGAAAGACTCTTCTCTTTATCTCACGCTCTTATTTAACGTCAGTATTCCCTATTCTGCTCAAGAAGTTATTTTAAATAACTGAATATATTTCTGGAATATTCTAATTAAAACTTAAGGCACATAAAATATATTGTTTTAGAGTTCCACAAGTCAGCTCATACAGAACGAAACCAAATAACTTATTTGTTATGTAAATTTTTTCAGTTTGTCTCATCAAACCACCCATACTATTTATGTTTGATTACCCCAAATTTATGTGTGGAAAAGGAAAAACAATAAGTACATAACAAGAAAAAGTTATTTAAAGTATTTTCAACATAACAAAAATTTATAGGCAGCAGTATCGTTCAAAAAAGATTTCTGAACACAAATATACCACCTTCTGTTTCATGGCATTATGTCATTAAAAAAATGTAGCTATTTCTCTTTCTTATGACAAAAACAGTATCAGAATTAGACATTTTTGTACCAAGATAACAACCAATGATCTTTGTCAAGTATGGGAAGATTATGAGTAGGCTTGAATGATAGCAGTATGCAAGAATTTGATCTTTACCTTAAAGGCAACAATTGAACCGGAAATGTAGTCCTACCATGTTAACTGGCTTTGGCGAGAGAGTAGAAATCATTTAACTACAGCTGTGGAATAGATTAAATTACAGCTGGCAACCCCAACCATAGTTTTTTACTTAGTATCAGGAGTAGGTAAGAGTTGAAAGACAATCCTAATCACTCACTATCACTGTCACTTTTAAGGACATATGAAGACAACAGAGTAAATGTGGAATTATGTCCTCTATAGCACTAATTGTTGTGACTAATATGTGTCCTTTAACAGTCTGTAATCTGCTCAGAGGACTTCTAGCTTTCCTTTTCAGGTTGATGAACAACTATTGTTTTCTGTGCTTTAGTCAGATCAAGTCAGGAAATATCAATAAATCTTTGAAAATTAAAAAGATTCCTACTTACGTGTGAAAAGTAATAATAAGGAAAATAGAGGGAAAAAAAGAGTAAAAACCCCATTAATTTGAGACAAATAAAAATAAATAGAGAGAATGCTTCTGAAGAGAATAATAATGGTGTATTCTCAAGAATTTATATCTTAGAAAACTTGACTTCTGTAACCTCTCAGCAATTAAGGAATCTACCAAGGTTAATTCTTGAAAGAGCAGCTTTTTTTTTTTTTTAAGAGGGATGAGGTAATCTCAAAATTTCATTTACTTTTTGCTCTGCTTTCTAACTGTCATTCATAAAAAATCCGCTGCAGTTAATGCATTATTGTCAGTTAATGCATTATTTCATGCTTAATTGTGTAAAATGCCATTATAGTATTTTAATGACAATTTCTGTATATATTATTTGACAAAACCATTTAAATTTTATTATTATGATTCTCTCTTTTAATTTACATATAAAAACTGGATTTTGAAATTTTTACTCAAAGTCTACTCAAAGTGGCCAGTTTCTACTCTGACGGAATATAGTATAATAAGCAAGAAAGTAATGCATATTTAAGACCCTTTCTAGGTTCCAACTGCTTTATTCTGTGTTGATTCTTTTTGAAGTTTTCATAAAATAGCTAAAGAATATCTAAGGAAATCTGATCATATTACTGTAACACTTGTAATTTTGTTTAACAGGAAGTAAACTTTGTGATAAATGAAAATCAAGGTCATTCTTACACAGAACAATTATCATCTAACAGCTTTTGCTAGTAAAACAGGTTAATGCTAACATACACCAGATTTCTTTATTTTTTTTAATATTGTTTCTCCAGAAAAACAGATTTTCAGTTTAAAAATAACCCCTTAGCTCAAAATCACCAAGCAACATGAAAGCACTAAGAGGAGCTACTGAACTGTTATATCATTAATTATTCTACAAAAATGTGATGCCTTTAACTATAAGATCGTCTGTCTTTCAGACAACAAGATTTGCCACAAGGTATGCAGAATTGATTTATGAAGAAAATTTGTTTTCTGAGGAAGGTGACAGGTTTAATAAGGGACGAGATTTTAAGAAGACTCTAATTAATGTAATTAAATAATTACCCCTTAACTATCAGCCATGTAAACTGAAACTCATGTTGTCATCCCTCATGAAGGAAGAAAACAAGATAGTACAAGGGAAATAGGAAATGCTAATACAATTTCCTAAAAGGTAACCTTACCAAATTTGTCTACTTGCTCAAAAATGCATACCCTACAGTGTACAGGTTAAAAAGGTATGCCATGATCTTCTGTCTCATACAACTTGTTCCCAGAACTGCTTGACAGCTCTTGCAATGATGAGACACATTCTTAAAACTTCTCTAGGCTACCTCACAACTGTCTTCCTGATAGGTCCCTATATGAATTTTGATTAGCAATTAAGGAGTTGTTTCAACAGCAGCTACAAAATACCATGAGTAGTTTTCTGTATATCCATGAAAACTGATCAACACTACTGCAACTGGGCCCAGTTTGGATACAAGGTGCATATGAAATGTGGGTTTCCTGTGGCAAAAAAAAAAAAA